>CAUYQG010065008.1:0-17296 GCA_963574415.1 Tarsius wallacei | reverse complement strand
CATGGCTGGTTGAGAAGCAATGTCTGATAATGGGTGAGCCAGGCATTGGAAATCCATTTTGTTGGAGCCCCCTGGAGAGGGGCCTCTATCGCATGTGTGACTGTGACAATTAGGTCCTGTCCCAGGGTCAACTTGTCTGAGTCTTTTATCAGCATAGCTACAGCTGCAATGCTTCGCAGGCAGGCTGGCCATCCTGCCCCTACTGGGTCTAGCTTTTTTGACAAGTATGCCACTGGCCTATTCCAAGGACCGAGTTTCTGGGTCAGGACCCGCTGGGCGACCCTTTGACTTTCATCCACAGAGAGGTGGAAAGCCTTCCTGGGATCTGGTAGGGCCAACACCAGGGCTGAGATTAAAGCCTCCTTTAAGGTTTGGAAGGATTTTTCCCTTTCGGGGGTCCATTGGAATTCCCTCTCCAGGTCCTTAGTAAGTTCGTATAAGGGCCTGACGATTTCAGCGAATTGCGGAATCCATAGCCTGCAGTACCCCGCTGCTCCCAGGAACTCTCTGACCTGATTTTTTGTTTCCAGGACCGGGATGCCAACTATAGCCTGAACGCACTGACTGGACAGGCCTCTCTTACCTTCCTGGAGAACATACCCTAGGTAGGTAGCCGCAGTTGTACAGAGTTGGGCCTTCTTCGCTGACACCCAGTATCCCAACATTTCTAATTCCCTCAGGATATTTTGGGTGACCTGCATACAGTCTTCTCGTGACTCATCAGTGATGAGTAGGTGATCTACGTATTGCAACACAGTTACCTGGGGATTGCATCTTTGGAAAAACTGTAGGTCTTGTTGGAGAGCCTCGCTGAACAGCGTAGGAGAGTTCCTGAATCCTTGCGGGAGTCGTGTCCATGTCAACTGCCTGTGCTCTCCTTTTTCCGGGTCTGAGCATTCGAAGGCGAAGAAGAGCTGACTCTCTCTGGCCAATGGAATACTGAAAAAGGCATCCTTGAGGTCTAAGACCATATAGACCTGTCGTTTGGGGGGAAGCTCAGTTAAGAAGGTGTATGGGTTTGGGACCATTGGGTGAATGTCCTCCACCCTCTTGTTGACCTCCCAGAGGTCCTGCACCAGGCAGTAGTCCCCCGTTCCAGCCTTTTTTACTGGCAGTAATGGAATATTCCAGGGCGAGTGGCAGGGTACCAGGCTTCTAGCCTCCTTGAGGCATTGGATATGTTTGGTTATACTCCTTTGGGCCTCCTGGGAGATGGGGTATTGGCACACCTTAGCGGGGGTTGCCTGACTTTTTAACTGCACTACTACTGGGGCATGGTTCCTTGCTAACCCTGGCAGGTTGGTTTCAGCCCAAACACCTGTGATTTCAGTCCACAGCTGGTTTAAGAGTTCCGAATCTTGTGGGGGTGGCTCACCCCCTGCCATTAGATATTCGTCCCGGAGGGCCACCATTACAAGAATTTTGGTTGGCTCTTGAAAATCTACTGTCGATGTGGCTTTCTGAAATCCTATATTAGCCTTGAGATTATGCAAAAGGTCTCACCCTAAGAGCGGGTATGGGCAGTCTGGTATTACCAGAAATGAGTGAGTCACCTCTCCCTTTCCCAAGTCCACAGTTCTCTGAGTGGTCCAGGGGTATGATCGAGTCCCAGTTGCCCCCTGAACCAGAGTATGCTTATTTCGGAGAGGACCATTGGGTCTTTGGAGTACTGAATGCTCTGCTCCCGTATCCACTAAGAAGTGTACAGGGCTACCCCCCGACTATAAGTTTGACCCTGGGCTTTGAGGGGGTATTTACAGAGCCCTGGCCCCATCAGTCAGATTCCAACTGGAGCACTGGAGTCGATTTTTGTGGCTCCGAGTTGGTAGGGGGCCCTGTTCACCTCTTTGATTTGTTTGGGCAATCTCTTTTCCAATGCCCTTTCTTTTTACAGCGAACACATTGGTCTCTGTCTAAAGGAGTCCTCCTTCTGCGTTCCTTTGCATGCTGTCCTTCCAAGGCTGCAACCACAACTTTGGCTAACCTCTTTGCTTGTTTATCTTCAGAAGAATCTCTGCTATTAAAAACCCTTTGAGCTACCTCAGTTAACCCTGACAGGCTTTTTCCTTCAAACCCCTCAAGTTTCTGCAGCTTTTTCCTTATATCAGGGGCTGACTAGGAGACAAAGGTTATGACTAACGCCTTCCAGTTTTCTGGTGCCTCTGGGTCTGTTGGGGTGTATGTCTGATTGGCCTCCATGAGACGCTCCAGAAAGGCGGTGGGAGATTCCTATGGCTCTTGAGTGACTTCACTCACTTTAGATAAATTTGTGAGATGCCTTGCGGCAGCCCAGAGACCCCCCAACAGAGTCTGGCAATAAATGGTGAGACACTCCCTACTGTGATCAGTGTTAGGATCTCAGTTTGGTCTGTCAGGGGGAAGACACACTCCATTCATGCATGTTCTGCTGGCTGGCTATCAGGTCCCAGGGTTAACTTCCTTGCTTCCTGCCAAATGCGCTCCCTCTCCTCAGTGGCGCAGAAGACCTGGAGGAGCTGTTGGCAGTCATCCCAGGTGGGCTGGTGCATGTAGAAAATCGTTTCTAAGAGAGAAATAAGGCGCTGGGGCCTTTCAGAGAACGGTGGGTTTTGGTTCTTCCAATTGTAGAGGTCACTAGTAGAAAAAGGGACATAAACCATAAAGGGTTGGGGTCTCGTCCCACCCACATCTGCCCCCGGGGCTTGCCGCAGAGGGAAGATTGCCGGGGTTTCTTCCAAGGTCTCAGTAGTTGAGTCCGGGCTTGGGGCTGTCGGACCCTTGGCGGGTGACTGGTCAAGAGTGGGGCACTGTGGGCCAGGAGGGAGCTGGTAGGGAGAACCACTTCTAGTATGAGCCGGGTTAAGAGTTCCCTGCTCTTGAATGCCCCGTCCTTGTCCCACCAACGGATATGGCAGGGGGTTCTCCTTGTCCTCTGGTGGTTGCTGGAGGATGGGGGGCTTAGCTTCCTGTAGGGCTAAAACATGAGAAGAATTAGTTCTGGCCTTTTTCATTCAGGCCGGGTGCTGCAGGATGAGAATGTACCAGGCAGTCATGTACAGAATCTGGTCTGGGTGGTACCGACTGACAATTCGTTGGACCCTCTCTGCTATTGAGGGGTTGAAAGTGCCCTCTGGTAGCCAGCTGCAGTTTGAGAATCTAGGCCATTCAAAGGAGCCGAAAGTGGTTAGCTTCCCTTTAAGCATTCGATCTCCCGACTGCTCCGTAGCATCCTGAAAATCCTTAAAATGATATAAGACCAGCTTCAGGGGGGTGCGACGCTTAGACCCCTGCTGTCCCATACCTTCAACTGCAGCAATGGAAATGAGGGTTACAATAGTTACAAACACAAGACACAATGATACAAAGACACATACAGAGCAGGAGGACCTAACAGTCCTTGGGAGATATTGGACACCAAGCCTATTCGTTATTTGGCCACCTGAGCCTCTTCCAGCTCCAGAGCCCACTTCAGCTCCTGGCTTATCCGATAACTGGCTGCTCTGAGCTCCAAACGGTAAACAAGAGACACTGAAACAATGGACACCAAGCCCACCCACCACCAACTGGCCGCCTGAGCCTCTTTTAGCTCTGGAGCCTGTTTCAGCTCCTGGCTTATCTGATGGTTGGTCACTTAGGGTTCCAAACCAGAGGACCTGGTGACATCTCACCAGGACCTCAGACTCCGGAATTACCGCTGCATCCAGCTTTCCTGTGAGTCCAACCCAGACTGCGCACTACCGCAGACAAGAGCAGACAAAGGCAAGACAAAATGAGAACCTCTCTGAGGGCTCAGAGGTGTTGTGAGCCTGCCAGGGATGGCTCAGCTCTTTGGGAGTTTGCAGGCTAGTGAGCTCACAAGGCCAGTCGGCTTAAAACCTGTGGATTAAGCACTGGGGATCCCAGACGAGCCCCCAGATGGAGTGGGGTCCAAGTGTTTAATTCACGGTGCTGACACACAATTTAACAAGGAAAGTTTATTAGCCAAGGTTCAGCCAGCCGAGACCGCTCGCCAGACACACAGACACAAAGCGAGGGCCCCGAGCTATGGCAGAGGCTGCCCTTAAATAGGTCAGAGCCCACCTACCTCACAAGCCCAGGAAATTCAAATATACCAATCACGTAATGCCAGTGGGGTTTGCAGAAACAGAATGAGCAAGTTAGTTAATCTAACGTAGCCACTTGGTCCCTTCCAAATGAGGCATCTCCTAGAGACCCCTCCTGGAAGCACATTCCGGCTGAGCGACATCACTGCACAGCACCTAATATGTGGGGCTACAAATTCACTACATTGTACATTATATAGGGAGATTATAAATGCAAAACTTTTACATGCCACAGGGTATGAAATTCATCACTTCCTACAAAATTCATCACCTCCCAACAGAGAGGCACCAAGAAGAGGTGGCTGCTAGGATGACAAGCTTTTCCAGACCTGTTAAAGAAGTGAATGTAATTAGATTAACAGTCTTTGAGTTCTCCTTGACTTCTGTTTTCTTCTCCTACCTCGCACAAGGGATGTCAGCAAATTCTGTCTAGTCCCTCTTCAAGCATATCCAGAATCTAACCATGTTTCTCACCAGCACTTATTCTATGCTGGACGAGGCCACTGTTACCTGTTATTGCAGAGGCATTCTGAAACTGATTCCTGCTTCTGCCCTTTAGTCTATTCTCAACACAGTAGTAGCCAGAGGGACTGGTTGAAAACCAAAGTGAGATCAACTACTCCCCTGTTTAAAACCCCTGTTTTAGTGCTTTCCCATTTCACTCAAAGTCAGAGTCATCACCTACAAGAGATATCCCCCCTTAGATGCTATCTGGTAAGCTTTAAGGAAGTGCTATGTTGGGGCCTGACCCCAAAATGTTGATGCCATTGGTTTTATGGTCAGATCATTGCTGTTTGCAGAATTGAGAACTACTGCCCACCCCAACCTGCTCACCCTCCCCTTATTACTCCTTCACCCTTCTCGTATTTCCTCAAAACATCGCAGGAACACAGGCCTCCTAGCACTTGCTTGAACACCATAAGCACATTCTTACCTCAGTGTCTATTATAGCCAATGCTCCCTCCAGTGCTCACATGGAGCATTGTGAGGCTCTTTCAGGTCTTTAAAATGTTGAGCAGTTTGAACAAAGATCCCTAGAAAAGTGTGAGTGGAAGGTCCTTGATTAGCTTTCTTGTAATTTTTTTTCACAAATCAAACTCCTCAATCTAGACCATACTGCTTTTTCCTCACATATAAGTAGATTTTCCCTATAATAACTTAGCCTTCATCCTGGGGAGCTGAGGGTGCAAAATAAATGATTGTATAGTCCAAACAACTGCTGAAAGGAATCATAGGTAGTGTCGATGGATGTTTTTCATACATGCTCACAGTACTTTCTTATCTAGCAAAAGTTTCCCATAGACATATGCACGTAGCCACATATATACGTATACAGGCGGGATATGTACTGAGATATTTTGACCAGATAACTTCTAAGGTCTCTTCCAGCACAGACATTCTATGATTCTACTGTTAAATATTAACCACTAACACAGAATTATAAATATTAATGATGTGAAATAGGCACAAGGAATAGCTTGGCAGTGTTTATCTCCTCCCTTCCCCATAATTCATCAGATACACCCCAATTGTCACAAATAATCATGCAATTTAAGTAAGACAGGTCTCCTGTTGTACACTGAAGGTTTGAAGCCCCCTGACCTCACCCTTCAGAACACTTTGTTGCCCCTGGGGTGCTACTCATGTCCCACTGTAATGGTCTGAGTAAACACTCGGCTGCTATCTCTAGATGCCAATAAATCAAGAGGCAGAGAACTTGTAGAAAGAAGTTTATTTCTGAATTCAGAATTCAGGGAGACAGAACCTGGCACCTGGCATTTCTGGAACTGGTCTATTCATCCCTTGGGTTCCACAGTCTGTTTTTATAAATTTAGGGTTGCTGGAACCTATACATTGACTACATGACTGACAGAGCATTGTATAGAACTTAAGTTACAGCAGCATTTTGTCAATAGTAATATTTATGGCCTACATTCCTGGTGCCCACAGGGGTGGCTCATAGTTTCTCTTATCAGTAATACCAAACAGAGGAGTTGACCAAGTTTGCCATAGAGTAAAGAAGTTAACAGAGCCTATTATAAAGTAAAACATTATTCACTACAATATATTGTTAATTAGTAGTTATAACATGCAAAAAGTTATGAGGCTTGTGGTTACATGGGTACTATATTTTTTCATATGTATGACTACTGATAAAAGAGAGTAAATAGGGATTCATTTCTCTCAGTTGGGTGAGTACAATCTGTAGGGAAGTTAAAGATTCTTTGAAGTAACTTACAAAGAATGAGTAAGCCTGCTCCAATTCTCATTATATCTTTCTTTAATGGTTGTGGCAATATGGACAGACAATAGTGGGTTTCTATACCACCAGGTCTGTACCTTTTGTAAGTTCTTGGGAATTGTTCTATTGAATAAATCCATCTGTCTGATTAAGATCATGTGGCTTAGTGAGATGTTTTAAAAACACTTTCTTTTTTTTACTACGAGTATACGAAATATGTATTTAAAAAATTTATTTTATTTTAAATACTTGGCATACAATTCAGGTTTGGTATACAAGTGATCATTGTACAAGTAAATGTGGTCCTCCATTTGGTCCCCTATTGATGTTATGTGGCCTTTCTTTACCCCCTCAGCAGTTTCCAGCTACTGCCAATCCCGTTTTTATAGTATTATGGTAAATGTTCAGAGTCTGCTTATGAGTAAGAACATATGGTACTCAGTTCTTTGTTTCTGTGATAAATCACTGAGAATTATAGACTCTAAATCCTTCCAAGTTGCTGCAAAGTCCATAATTTTGTTCTTTTTAAAAAATTTTTTTTATTTTTTATTTTTTTGAGTTGGAGTCTCACTCTGTCGCCCAGACTGGAGTGCAGTGGCCATTCCCGGCCACCGCAGGCTTGACCTGCTGGGTTCCGGCGATCCTTCCACCTCAGCCTTCCAAGTAGCTGGAACTACAGGCATGCACTACCATGCCTGGCTAATTTTTTTGATTTATTGTAGATATGAGGTCTCACCAAGTTGCCCAGGTGGGTCTCGAACCCACGGGCTCAGGCAATCCACTCACCTCAGCCTCCCAAGGCATGGGATTACAGGCTGAGCCACCGAGCCCGGCCATAATTTTGTTCTTTATGACTGTGTAATATTCTGTTATGTATATGTACCACATTTTAAAAAATTCAGTCCAGTTTCAACGGGCAGTGTGGTTGGTTCCATGTTTTTGCTACTGTAAATAAGGCTGCAATAAACATGCAAAAACACCATATTTTTAGAATGCAAATACCCCTTGGGAAAGATACATTTTAAGCCTGATTACTCATTTACATTTCAAGAGTGCTTGGTACCTAATGGAAGCTCAACAAGTGCTTAGACAAGGAGTAAATCAATGGTGAGTTCATGACTCTTTTCTATAGGACAGATGCCAACCGCATACTTAGCAAGAGGCCTGGTCTCAGGTTATCTTAAGTTATATCCAAGACAACATCTAGAAGAGTGGCCCAAACACAACAGAGTAACCTGGAGGGATTTCCCTGTGCCCAGGGATGAGAAAGGAATCTTAGCCTCATGATACACAGAAGACTTTATCTCTTGTGCCAAGGGCCCTGCAGCTGAGAAATCTCCAGTTTTGTGTATGTGGGTTAGTTTGTGTGTGAGAGATCTTAGAAAAACCAACAAAAGAAGTCACTTTTAAACATTTGGCAAACCTGAAGAGGACCAACACTAGCTCACAAGAGTATCAGTCAAACATGATTGTTTTGGAACCTACTGTTTTCCTTCCACGTTTTCCAGTTTAAGCTGGCAAGGAGAAGTAGAAGCACACATTGCAAAAAAGAAAAAATTCCATTCGTCCTTCTCTAACTGTAAGTTTCCCTCCTACTCCAGACCTTAGTGTGGGGAGGAAGAAGTTTCAGCTTTAATTCAAGTTTGGATTTTTGATTTATTGCTGAAATAAAATGTTTTGTGATTTAAAGTGACTCTAGGACATTCTATTACCTAATAGTGTGCACAAAAAGTAAGAGGGGGGGGGACTGCTCAAATTTTCATCTGGAGGCAATGGAAATACTAGCCCAACAGAATAAATTCGAAGAGACAGTGGGAGATAAAAATGAAGTTGTTTATAATTGTATCCTATGAGTCATGCTTGTTACGTATGGCTACTTCACAGCTCTGCTCTGATTAGTATGATATTGATTCTCATGTCAGCTTGAAAATATTTTGGTAGCAAGTCAAGCACATTTTTAGTTGATGCAGAAATTTCTCACAAACTTTATTTTTAAATATACACAGAATTATTAAACTGAGTTTTTTTTCCCAGTCTTTAAAATGAGAGCCTGTCAAGGAAGTCTTTGCTCTGTAATCATCGAAGGATTGGAGTAAATTCAGTTCCTGTTGTTAATAGGACAATTGTACCAGTACCAGCCTCAAAGCTCCCTTTTTGAAATCTCACAGTCACACAAAAAATACTTCATGCTGATTTGACCAGTGGAGATGACTAGCTGTAAAGGCACTAATGAAGTGTTTTTAATGGACTATGTTTTTTCTTGACAGAGATACACCAAGTAATAGACAGAACTGAGACTTTCCTACAAAAAATGAGAATTGCAATGACTTGAAATTTATTGTTGTCTTTACATTTAGGGCAATATAGCTTTACATTTGTCTATAACAGAGATACAATTTCAGTCCTTAACAATTGTCTTCGAAGTCTGGCAAAATGGCCTCTTCTTGATGACATGGCTTTCGTCTTCCAAAAGAGTGTATTGAGACCTGCAGCCTTGTAAGCTAGAAGATAAGAGCTGTCTTGTGTTTCTTTTCTTTCTTCAGACAGCAGCCAGGCTTGGTGCTCTGCACACAATAGGTGTCAAAGAATGCTGTTGACAGAATGTCTGGGCGGTTCAGTCATTTGGAATGCATATCATTGCCTATTGTTCATATTTGAAACACAAACAGCATTAATACTAAAGGCCTGTGGCTTCTGAATTCCTTTCACAGCTTTCTCTTCATTTAGTCTAATTACTGTAATGGGCAGAGCACCCTTTCTGTTTTGACAGTTAAGATGAAGGAAATTGAAAATTCGAAAAGACCATAAAGGACAGACTCTCAAGAAAAGAATCCATTAAAGTCAGTTGAAAGTTATCTCAAATTCTCAGCATCCAATCTCTCTTACTTAAAATTTCCCATTTTGTTAAAGCATAAATGAAGTAGCTCCTTTTTCCTCTACTGAAGATCACAAAAACCATTTTGCTCTGGAGATGATTCCCTTGCCTTTGTGTGTAAGTGTGCTTAAAATTTTATATAGGTGTGAATAAGAATAAGCAATCTTTTGCTTTGTTGTTTCTGGAAGTGAATTTTCTCCTTGTGTCCTCTGTAAGGATGAATAAAGAAAGGCCATATAAAGAGCTGGTAAGTGGGACAGTTTATCTGTTGGCTATAAGATTAATAACATACTAAGCAATTCTTATAGTTATTATATTTATGAGCAAAAATAACCTTAAGCAAAACTGAGAAAGTTGACTTTACTATCAACAAATTTTTATTTTTTTAATCTCTCATATCAATTTTCTTCTCAAACTTAGTGCCTAACCTTACTGTTGACCCTTAGATGCCTAAGCCCAAACCTACCTCAGGCATACACTTTAGTATTGCATCCAGGGAAGCTTCCTAACTCTTGCCAGGCTCTTCTCAACTCCTTTTTTCCTGTTATAGCTTACTCCTTTGTATTTCATCCTCCCAAGCTTTACTTGATATCTAGCTAACAAATGTGATCAATTATTTCATTTAAGGTAGCAATGACCAATTATGATTCAATGTGTTACAGAAGGTTGCATCATATGCACATTTAACTTAAATAAATCAAGCATCAACACAGGGTTTAAGGGGTGAAGAAGATGAGAGAGAGAGAGAGAGAGAGGGAGATGAGGAATTAAATAGTGAGAGGAGTAATGTATTTACCATTGTATTAGTCAGCTCAGGTGGTTATAACAAAATACCGTAGATCAGTGACTTATACAACAGAAATTTATTTTCTCTCTGTTCTGGAAACTGAAAGTATGAGATCAGAAGGGCAGCGGTCAGTCTCTGGTGAGGGCTCTCTTCCTAGATTTCAGACAACCACCTTCTCACTATGTCCTTACATGGCAGAAAGAGAGAGCTCTCTCTCTTCTTTTTTGTATAAGGTTATCAATCTTATCATTACCAATCTTACCAATCTTATCACTATGGCTCCACCTTATGACCTCATTTAACTTTAATTTCTTCTTAAAAGCCCTATCTCCAAAAACAGAGCTTCAACATGAATTTTGGAGGGACACAGTTCAGTTCATAGCACTCATTCTTTTCCATTTGTGGATGACTAGGAGTAAAAAAAGATGAAATATATAGTTATGCTTTTTTCTTTGGGCAATCTCATTTCTGTTTTCATTGTATGAATGAATGTCTGGGATGAGTTTGATTCCAAAGTGTATACAGATGTAAATTTTCTACAGTATGGCCAACTACTGTATCTGATGATCAGTTGAAGAAATAGTTCTCTTTACCAATAATGTTAGGGAAGAAAAAAAAGGAACCTGCTTGATTTGTTGAGAAATGGCATGTGTGCATACTATACCTCAAGGGTGATTTAAGGGATTTTCAAGGGTAATTTTGTCTATATGTGATTTTTCACCTTAGGAATTACTTTTAGAAATAAGTAGGACTTCATTATACATTCGGATTTTTAACAGACTTGAATAGTGTAACCCAAGGTTATGAGTAGCTTGGGGATTGCAGGTACTTGTTAGGCTATATCTGGATAAGGAGACCAAGGGATACTTCAAAAACATGCATAGGTGGTCATAAATAACAATAAAATAAATAATATTTTATATATGATCTGTGCTACATAAAATACTTTTATAACCCTCACATAAAAAAATAATGTGAAGTAAAGTGCAAGACTTTAAGTGACTTGTTTATTAATTCAGAGAGATATTAATCTTCTGTAGGACTGATCAATAAGTTTTATAGAGTGGGAGAGATGTTTTCAGATGAGTATCCAGTTTCCCTGGAAACTTGCTCTCTTCTTATTAAGAGCTGAGTTTACAAAGAAATAATTACCAGGTAGGGGGCAGCTGAAGAATAATTTATTTGACATTTACTTATTCAGAAAATATTTGAGTGCTGACTAAATGCCAGGACTATTCTAGGTTCTAGGGAACACTAGGGGACAAAACTGACTGGTCTTTGTTATAATGAAGCTTACATGGAGTGAGGAAGAATAAAGACAATACACAAATACAACAAGCACAATACTAGATAACAATAACTTGGGCTGATATGACAGCATCTGGATTGCTGATTTAGACTGAGTGCTTAAGAAAAACCATTCAGATTTAAGGTGAGCTACAAATGACAAGGAGTCAATCATACAAAAAGAACAGAAGCATGTTGCTATCAAAAGCTATAACTAGGACATGTTGTGAATGAATCTCTGTGTTTGAAACCAGGTACCAAGCAGCATGTCTACCTATAGCAAAATGGAAAAGGGGAAAGTGGAGGGAGGTACGGCCAGAGTCCTTTTCACAAAGGGCTTTGTAAGCTAGAGTACTGATGATCTTCAAGAACTGCAAAATTTTGTTGAGTAGTGAATTAGAGAGGAGAGAAAATTAAGCTATTACTATAAACAAGTTGATAAAAACTTCATGTTTAAACAATAAACTCTAAGTAAAAAAGGACTAAAAATTCTTTGAAATTAATATAAATGATAATTTCAAGGCAGACAGACCTAGAGACTGGGAAAATAAAGACCACATCAAATAAATAGCAGAAACACAGAATTAGAATAGTCACAGTAAAGATAAGACTTTTTCAATGGTAACATGTTCCCCTACATGTTGATCTCACTAGCAGTTTATCCCAGTGTGCTACACAATATTACCACTTATTACGTGTGTTGTGGCAGGGAAAACACAGAACATTCAACTAAGGATTTCATCAATACCTCAGTGATGCTTGGTCTTACCATTACTATCCCATTGTTTAGCATCTGTAATGTGGGAATGCTCTGTGTGTTTGTAGCAATTGTATATGTAATATAATGTTATCCATTTCATGTACTTTATATATATATACACACACACATATGAGTTCATTCCATTTTTCAAATTTGGCCATTCTAAACTAAACATTAAGCTGTTACTATATAAGTTAATATACTATCTTCATAAACTGCAAATAATACATACTTGAATTTGGTTGGACTCACTCAAAAAGAATTACTTCATAAAATAAAATAAGTAGAAATCCCCAAACAACAACAAAAGCCCATTGCTTTCAGACAGTTGTCTTGGTTTAGAGATGATACTCTTTTGCACGTTCACATTCACATAGGTGGGAATCATAAAGCCTCGTTGTGAAGACCAAGACTTGGGGGTGCAGAAGAGTTGATTGTGGAGGAATATGGGGCCTGATTAGGCCAACATCAATTGAGTAAATTGGGTAAATTGAGGAAGAAAATCTCAGGATGAGATTTTACAAATATTACAAAGAGACTTACTGATAGCAACAAAAAGCTATAAAAGCTGGTTAGCAAGCTACAAAACATTTGCTATTAGTTCCCTGGTAAACAAAGAGCTAGTTAACTATTACTATTATCTAATCTTATCTTAAACAACATATTACTGTCAATCAGCTGCTTCACAAACCTCTGGAAGTTTCCTTTTGCAGAATCCCCTGCCCCTCCCCAAAGGCAATTCCTGGCCCACTAAACCCTGATGCTCCCCTTACATTCATAAACACCCCTCTAGTCCCTGCCTCTTTGCATAGAGCAGACAGTCTCTCTGCTGTTTGGCCCATTGTGCCCTTCACAATGTATCTTCCCTTTAATAAATCTATCTTTCTTAATTCATAACTGTCTTGGTGAATACTTTCACTCCCTGTGACCCTGGCCATACCAAACCTACCCAGCCTGCCACACACAACACTTATTTTTAAAGCTGGAACCACCAACTCTATTATGTCTCATTTTAAAATCCTGAGAGAATCTGCTTGGCCAATGAATGCGCTTCCTTGTGTCTGATCATACTCCAGATTTGGTCAGCTGTGACTGGGGAGTGGGAGTGGAGTAGAAATATGATTGAGGATGTGGGCTGCAGCTATTCCTAGAAGAAGGAATGAGCAGTTACTATAAAACATAACCAGTACATTCACCAGCAAGGCAAGGTAGAGAAACATTTTTCAGCTTCTTAACTGAAATAAATAAAACCTGTACTTTAAGAAGTAGGCTTTAGGCAGTAGCAAGAGAATTTTTAATTAACATTGGTGTTATTATTAAAAAATTTCATAACTAAAATTACCCTTGATCATTTTTTGTCTTCTTTTGCATGGAAAGTTGGAGATGGTACAATGTGTGTTCTTGGCTATTTCAAATCAATTAAGGACAGTTTCCCAAAATAGGGAGAGCGTGTGCGTTATTTTGCTGTTGTTTGTTTTACTCCCTGTTTAACTGATGGTGTTCACACCACACACACACTACATCTGTGGTCTAGAACAGTGAGGAATGAGCAGTTGCTTCGCTGACTTCCCAAAATAGAGACCGAGTTACATCTTCCTGTCCTGAGGATGTTGCTGTCAGGTAAGTCCCTCACCCAAGGTATATACTTATCTCGTTGCTAATGTATTATGAGATAGAAGAGTCCCAAAACTTATACTAGGAAAGGAAGTTTCAAAGAAAATAAATTAAAATGGATCTGGATGTGTTTATTTTATGCTCAGTTGTACTAGCTAAATCATAGCAGGGATGGAATAAAAAGACAATGAAAGTAGATGAAGTTCAAAATTGTATGCTACAATGGGGCCACATTTTAAAAGTGGGATTATTGATAAAGAATAAAGAGAAGGCAGTGAGCAATAGAACTTACTCTGATCTTCTATTACATTCCAACAAAGTGGCAAGAACTTGACTTGTTTTTTATATGCTCAGCGATGGGGTTGACAGATGACTTTACAGAAGTACCCCATAAAGGCAAATATGTTTGGAAAGCTAAAGATAATGTGGTCAGATCTTTGAGCTTTAAGAATCTATCTTGACTAATTCATTACTCCAGGTCTATCCTCAAGGGGACCTGAACTAGCTGGGGCATGAAACCACTCTTTCGGGAGGAAAGTGTTACAATCACTAGTGGAAATAAAACTTAAAACAATAGGATTTGAATTCAGGCAGATTTGGGATATGTCTCTGATTTTATCTCCTAAAGTTGGGTGTCCTTGGGTAAATGACTTTATTGTTCTACTTCTGAGTTTCCTTTTCCAAATGGTACAAATTACCTCCTTGGTAAGGGCTACTGGGAGGGTTTAATGAGATAATACATATTAGGTACTGACTGACTAGTACATGATGGAAGCTCAAAAGAAAAATAATTTGTATTACTGTTATCAGAGTGGTCATCTAGGTTTGCACTAAAATTTTTGAACTCTCTGGGGTTTAGCACCAAAAAGTCCCATGTCCTGGAAACCTTTTGGTCCTGAGCAAACTGGAATGGTGATCAAATCTAGTCATTCACTAGTCATTGACTCTTTGGCCAAACCTTCTTGACTCCAATATGCATTTCATGTGTTCTTTATTTTCTTTGGTATTTCATGACCATGTTTACTTATTTAATAGATCCCTATATAGTGCTTAGTATGTGCCAGACTCTGTTTTAAGATTTGCAAATATTTGCTTATTGAATCCTCATAAAAATTATTAAAAAATCTCTCTGGATAGGCACTATTATCACTCTTATCAGAAAACTGAGGCAGAGAGAGATTAAGTAAATTAAAGATCACACAGCTATTATGTGGAGGACCTGGAATTCAAACCTTCAAATTCTGATTCTAGAGTTCACACCTTCCTTATGCTGCCTGTGGAGTGTATATATTCTAATTAGTAGCATCTAGAATCAAGATGAAAATTCCATTTTAAGCTTTTTCACTGACTTAAAACTGACTTCACTCTGTATCTCTGAGTTTGCTAAGATGTGATCCGAGGTAAATACTTAACATGAGGCTGTTAAGGGCTTTTTGTATCATGGGGGAAAATACTATAAAAGGCAGGATGGTAATACTATCAAATGATAGCCAAGGTCAAGTTTTTTCCAGTGTGTGTCTTTCAGATCCCTAGTTTTTCACTTTCTTTTTTCTTACCTATTGTCACAGCTGTTTTTCTTTAGAACAAGCTGGTTCCTTTGAAAGCAGAGGAAAATAAAAGATCTGATGGAAGAAGATACAAAAACATTAATCAAGTCAACTATTTAACTATCTGTAGATTTGAGTAGTAATATAATAATTGTTAGATTAATCTAGATTTTAAATGTTGTCTATGTTGAATTTTGAATTAAGTGCTTCTTTTTAATTGAAATCTCGCATTCTCCTCCTTTCCTTCCTGAAACTTCTCACCCCAAGCACACGTTCATACAGCTTCCTGTCTCTTGACTACTGGCAAGTGGTTCTGCTAAAACCTTGATTATTAGTTGCATGATTTTTCCACAGTAGCCTGAAACTCTTTAATATGAATAGAGGTGAAGATGGGTTGAGGTACATGCTCAAAGGTCCCTCAATCTTCTCTTTGCATATCCAATTTACTACTTTTCCTGGAAATATTTGAGAATATAAAAGTCTTCTGACTGTCCCCTTTTTACTGATTTATTTGGATTCCTACATTCTTTATTCCAAGTCTTCTCTCCTTAAGTTACAAATTTAAATTCAACAGAAGGCACACTTTCTTCATTTCATGTTATTTCATATGTTTTGATGGCAGTCAACATGAGATTTCTGAAGGGTAAGGTACTATTTTGGGCACTTTCTGAAATGAGATGGTGATGTTCAAGATTATTCTAGAGATGTTTCACACAGCACATTCTGTTAGCCCCTAGAATATAAACCAGAATTCGCCTCTTACAGACATGCTACCAAAGAATGTCTTCATGATCTGCTTTAAAATCCATATCAGGAGTTTTGAGCTCCTAATTTATGCAAGGTATGGTGCTGGGATGCCCTTTTTATGAATGCCAAGTTTCAGAAATGAGGTCCTTTGCTTTAAGAAGTTGTGTCCAAAAGTGTTACAAAATAGAACATGATAAGATTTATAATGGAAGTGTAAACGGTTGCTGAAAGGCAGAAAAAGAAGAGATACTCTATGATGGTGGGGAGGGAGAGGGAAAAGATTGGTTGAGGCATCTTAGAAGAAGTGACATTGAATACATCCTTGAGGGATAACTAAGATATAAACAGAACAGATGGAGATGGGTAGGAAGGACAGTTCAAGCTCAGAGGACAACAAAAGCAAAGGCATATTATGCAAAGACAAAGTAGGAAATGGCAAGGTTTCTGAGGAGAATGGCAAGTCATCCCATACATCTGGCACAGAGGGATATGAGTGGCATACTGCCAGGGAGAGGGGAGGATAGGTGTAATGACAGAAAGTTTTGGTATGCTGTTGGTGTGGACTTGTTTTGTGAGTAAAGGGAGTAATTGCTTAATTGAGTAATATGTATGAGATCATTGAATGTAAGATAGAGCAGTTATTCAACAGATGACTGTAATTACTATTATCCTTATTTATGAAGAATCTTGTTAAGTAGAAGTGATGAATTCATGTTTATGAGGCAGAACAGGCATAGTTCAAGCATGGAAATAATGGAAAATCTTGAGTTCCTTCAAGAGAGATTCCAAGTATCAGCAAAATCTAGCTGACCTAAAGAGACAAATGAGCAACTTCATAAGCTAGAAAGTAATAGTGACTTAAAACAATAGCCAAGGAAGTTAGAGTCAGGAGTATCTATAGATACTAAAGATAATATCTTAGCCTATGTTCCTGAGTTGTTTTTCAGAAACCTGAACTCCCACCAAACAGATTTCATGGCATAGAGGTCTCAGATGAGGGAGAACTGAGGACTGAACTCTGACACTGTTCTTTGTTCTAAATTTCTTCCTAAGGGGCCTGGAGGAGGTCACACCATGAACCAGAGCTAACATTCTTTTCTGCTGATTCCAAATTTTTAGACAAAGCTTCACCTCCTTAACCAATTGCAAATCAGAAAATCTTTTAATCCACCTATGACCGGTGGGTACCCATTTTGAGATATCTGCCTTTTTATGTCAAACCAATGTATAGCTGCCATTTATTGATTTATGAATGTGCCTATTACCTCTGCCTCCCCATCTTAAAAGATCCTTGAGTCTCCTTGTTTGGCACCCTGCAATAAATACCTCAATTTCTCATGCTGTAATCCTGACAT
>CAUYQG010065006.1:0-23813 GCA_963574415.1 Tarsius wallacei | reverse complement strand
GAGGTGTCTCCCCATCCCCAGAAAGATATCTATCACCTATATGGATTTTTCTCAAAGCTGAGCCTTTAAATAAGTTCAAAACATGTTCTTAGAAGAGAGACTTCAAAGGGAGATCAGCTAAACTGTCTTAAAAAATGGCTTCACACATTTTGACTAAAACTGAAGTGAACAATTCAAATCAGCATCAAGCAAATGTTAGCTTGAGTATAATTCAAACTGAGTTAATATTTTTTGAGACCACTTGGCACAAGTTCTGTACCAGGCACTGTGCCCAGGTAAAGACAGCATAAATGTCATGCTATAGAACCTTTTGGAGCCCAAGCTGTATAATTCTAGCTTCCTTATACTCAGATAGAATTAAGTAAATGAAGCCATAAAGATTATAAAAGCAGAGCACCTCTATCTTAACAAAGTATATTCTAGATTGTTGTAGTATTAGAAAGTAATTTGAAAAACTTTGGATGTAGCAAAGGTAAACAAGTTATTTTATTGTGAGACATTATAACATGCTTTGTAAATCTCCAAGAGGAGCGTAGGGTATGCAAAGCTCTCAGCATGTGCTGGGAAACTGTTTTATTTTCTTTGGGGTATATGCCAATGTTTGGGAGTGGTCAGAAGAACCCTTATTGGAAATGCTGTAGTCATTGCTTTTTTCTCCTCAGCTATAATACTTGGGGACAGATAAATGACCCCAAGTTTGCCGCTCATGCCAACGGAAGAGAAAGTACAGCAATTTGTTAATATCCATTAGCTTCTTTGCCTCATTATGCAGTTACTTCCAGATTTTGATTAATGGAAGCATTATTGGAACTAACAGTACTTGGTTCTTTCTCAGGCAGGCAACACATTACTCCTGAAGGTGGACTCATTAATCTTTCTTACTTTGTTTCCTTTTACCCTCCTTCATTTTTATAAATGTCTACCTATACCATTTCTGGGATGTCTTTCATTTGGAAGAATTTGGCCACCAGAAAATATTTTTTAATAGAGATCAGAAGTACATATGACTCTCTCATATATATATACACACACACTCTTAATGTATTTCTCCAGTTGTGAGATCTGATTTGAGCAAAGCAAAGTCTTTCAAGCCTGTGTTTTAAAGAGAACTTATGCAAATTGAAAGCTAGGATATAAATGTATGTGAACTGTTATTTAGTCAGTTGTATGGCCAATGGAAAAATGCAAAATAATTAAGTTAAAATGAGGGTCAAGGAAAAGAACACCCAGCTCTGACTTTGGGAACAAGGACTTCCCTTCCTGTAAACCAACAGGAACTTCTGAGTATTGAACTGTGGAGAAGCAGCTGTTGTTGAAAATAAGAGAAAGGAACAGGTGAAAGAAACCTTAGGAGTAGACTAGTCTACTCACACAAAGATTTTTTTTTAACTTTTTTTTTATTTTATAATTGTGGGGTACAATTCAGGGCTAGGTTAACAAATATTCATTATGCAGGTACCTTTGTTGATGAGGTGTGTCCCCTCTTCCCCAGGCAGATTCCAACTACTGCCAATCTCACCTTTCCTTCCCCCACCCCCTGCAGTTTCCTGCTACTGTCAATCCTTTTCTTATAGTATTTTGATAGTTGGTCAAGGTCCACTTATGAGTGAGAACATATGATACGAAGTTCTTTGTTTCTATGAAAGATCACTCAGTATTATAGACTCTAAATCCCCATCCAGGCTGCTGCAAAGTTCATGATTTTGTTCTTATTTGTGACTGTGTGTATATGTACCAATTGTAAGACTTCCTTGGATGTATTTAGGAGAAATGCTTGGGCTCACTTATGTAATCAGCAAGAGACCTAGAGGTAAAAATCTGTTCTCCTCATGTGTAATGAATTGTTCTTTTGCCTCCATAACAATTATATGAAAAGATTTGCCATCCCATTTCTCTGACACTGAAAACCCATGTTCTCATAAAACTGGTTCCATCTTATTCTTTCTCATCTTGGCAAATGCACCATCAACCTCATAGTGCATATTACCAACCAAGAACTCATTCTTGATTTCTAAATACTTTCACTCAATCTATCCTCCAGTCTTATTGACCCAGCCTTCAAAATAAGCATTAAAAAAACAATCATCCCTACTGATGACACCAAACTACATTTCTTTTTTTGGATTGTTTTCAATTTTCTGTTTCTGTGCTTGATCCTGACAATCTATATTCCACATAAAAATCAGGGCGATATTTTAAAAATAGCTGTCAAATGTTTAAAACTAGTTCTCCAGAAGAAAAAAAATCCTACTTTATTGTGTATGCTGATTTCTGTGGTGTAAATGTTCCATTATGCCTGACTTCAAACTACTATCCCTGAAAGCAGAGTTGTGAAGAAATTAGCATGTTTCTCATAAACTGGTATGAGTCAACTCTGGGACAGGACTGTCTGTACCAAAAGTCATTCAGCTGTAAGTTACAGGAGATTGAACTCAGATATAAGTTGAAAAGAGAGTGCCTTTTCATTAATGCAACTGAGAAGTCAAGGAGAGGGTTGCGTCCTGGCATTGCTAGATTCAGGTGCTTGACGTTGTATTAAAAACTTTTCTACTTTCATCCATTTATGTATTCACTTAGTTGTTCAAAAATATTTGTTGAGTACCCAATCTGTGTCAGGCACTATTCTGATGCTGAGTACACCATGGTAAAGTAGGCATATCTCTGCATTCATGAAGTCATGTTCTATTGGTGGAGATAATCAATAAACAAATATTTGAGATTATAGGAAGTGATACGTGCTATGAGGAAAGACAAAGCAAGGCTAAAGAAAAAGGCATTATGGTAGGATTCAAGTGTGATCCCACTGATCAAGGAGACGACAATGAACAGGAGGTGAACTATATAAATACCTTGGAGAGAGCAGCCCAAGTAAAGGGAACAGCAGATATACAGGAGATGGGCCTCAGGTATGCACATAGCATGCTTGCATGTTGAGACGTGTCAAGAAGTTCTGTATGGTTGAAGCCAAGTGAGTGAGAGATAGGCAAATAGAAAGGGGCCTTGGTATGGGGGAAAAAAAGAAACACAGTATATGTAGGATCTTGTGGCCAGAATAAATAGTTTGAATTTTTTTTTTAAAGACCGATGCATAACCATGAAGGTTTTGAGCAGTGAAGTGCCATGGCCTAATTTATATTTTTAAAGAACTTGTCTACCTGCTGAGCAGTATTGTCTGAAGGAAACAAGATGCTCCCAGACACAGGAAACCCAGTTGGGGGACTATGGTTATGATCCGAGTGAAGGATGGTGGTTGCTTAGACCAAGATACTCATGCAGTTGTAAAGGGGGAGAGAAAGAGATGGCAAGATTTGTGACTAAAAGGACTTAACAATAAACTAGATATGTGGTGCAAAAGAATAAAAGGAGTCAAAATTGATATTTTGGGGTCTAAGCAAAGTAAAATATTCATGCATGTATATTTTGAGATTTATGGGAGATGCATCTCAGAAGAGAAGGCAGGGCTGAAGGTTACAACATGGCATAAATAGAAAGATAATATTTAAAGCCATGGGCATCAAGTGCAAGTAGGGAAGAGAAGCTATAAAACCAAGTCCTATTCTAAAACAGGAAATGGATCCAGTCACAAAAATAAAAGAGACAAGGGAAGACAGATGTCCTCAAAGTCAACTGAAGTCAATATGTCATGAAGGTGGGGGTGATCAACATTGCCAAAAGCTACTGACACATTAAAGAAAATGAGAACATGACAAGAGTGATTTCAGTGGGATGAGGGATCATAGTTCTGATTGGTGAGGGTTAAAGAAAAGGATGAGAGGAGAAGAAGAGGAAACAGGGGACATAGATAATATTATGAAGGCAGTTCACTGTAGAGGGCAAGAGAAGTGAGACAGAACTTGAAGAAAGATGTGAGAATTAAGGGAAGGTTTTTTTGGGGTGTATTTTTGTTTTTAATTTGGAAAAGGTTTGTAAACCAGTGGAAATATCAAGTAGACGGGAAATCATTGACAGTGAAGGTGAGCAAGGGGTAAAGGCAAAGCAAACTTTGAGCAGTAGATGCTACAATTTGAGATCCAGTGTACCTAGGATAGGTTTGCCATTGGAAACATAGGAAGCCCTCTTCTGATTGTTTCCGTTTTCATTGTGAATTAAAAAGCAGGATCATCAGTTATGAGTGGATGGTAAGGGGAATGTATTGAAAGCTTGAAGAGAAAAGAAAAGGTTTCAAATGGACTTTTCAGAAAATGAGAGAGTAGATTGACCAGGAAAATATATTAGAATTGTCAGACATTGCCAAGGGCTCACTTGAGGTTTTCCATCACCTTTCTGGATGCTGCCTTCATTCTCTGGCAAGCTCAGTCCTGTTGGTGCCAAGATGTCTACCAGCTTCTCTTGGCTTATATCCTATCACCTTAGCAAATCCAGTGGAAAGAAAAATCCTCTTTCCCAACACTTCCAGAAAAAAAATCTGAGCAAGTTCTCATCTGCTGGACTTCAGCCCTTGTTTCGGCTCAGATCTCATTTCTGTGTTTGGGGAATGCTGTTCTGGGTCATCAGGGTGGATTCAGTTCTGCTCAAACACAATGACATAACAAGAAAGAGTGGTTTACCAAAGAAAATCATAATATATGTTACCATATGATGGAAGACCAGAAGCTGTGCAGGCAAAACTGCCCATATTCACTATTATGTATTACTGTCATATTTATTGACTGAAAAATAAGCAAAGGAAAAATATGCAAGGTCAAGCATCACAAATGATTTCTAAAATTCCCTTAAATTCTAATAGTCCTCAATTCCCTAGCTTGGAAGCTTCCAAATTAGGCACATTTGACTGGGGCAAGGGGTAATCTGACAATCACATTATTGATGACTTTCA
Organism: Tarsius wallacei; assembly: GCA_963574415.1. NCBI lineage: Eukaryota > Metazoa > Chordata > Mammalia > Primates > Tarsiidae > Tarsius > Tarsius wallacei. Next base: position 18,976 of record CAUYQG010065006.1, on the reverse strand, counting down.
TCAATTATCTGAATTATTCACCAACTATACCTACTCAGTGCATTTTTAAGTTGCTTCTACTATGCAAACTTCGTCTGCAGGACTGGCTTACATTGCTACAGAAACACTTTTTTTTTTTAGGATTTTTTTACACCTGTCATGTTGTACTGAATTTCCCTTACAGAAATTCCCATATCAGAAAATTAATTAATTAGATTCATTTTTAGCACTCTTTGCACCATCACCCATCTACAATATGATTCTGTCTTTATTTAATGCTAACTGTATATGTGTTAAAATTTTTTCCTTCCTAAAAATTTTGTTATGGATTTGTATTCTCAGTAACTGCACATTCACATAAGTTGCTATGGTGACATTATAAAATTATTTCAAATCACGAGGCTTTCCTGAAACCATGCATGCTGGATTTAGAATAACATTTCTGAAAACCTTGTATTTTGGATTTTTAAAAAAAGTCTGAGATAACCAAGGATTCTTAACTAGAGTATAATATGTTAACGTAGACAAACAAGCAAACAAAAAACAAAAATTTACTGCCTTTCTCCCCTACTAAGACTAGAGATAATGTACAGTGGCTTTGAAAGAGCATTGGCTTTGGAAGATTATAACTAATTATTATTTGGGAGTGAAGCATTTATATTTGATGACCTTGTCACATTCCTTGGATTTGAAAAGGGTCATTATCCTTGTTTCTTATTCCTGAGCCCCAGCCCAGTACAGATAATATATTTTATTCAATGAAACAAGGAATCTCCAGGCTGTCCAGCTTCACTGGACACAAGGGATAGAAATCTCCTATACTCAGACTTCTCTGTCGGAAGCAGAGTTCTAAAGTTTACTTTAAGAGACTGAAAAGATGGAGCGAAGAATTTTTGATCCCAGGAAGCCTCTGCCCAAGTTCTGCATCAAACAACTCTCTGCTCCCCTATCCCCTTTTTTTTTTCCCTCTTCAACAATTCAAGAACCCTAATCAATCTCCTTGGAAAGCCCTATTTCAGGAGGTTGTTCTTCCCCTCATAGACACCTTACTTCAATCTTATCTCCGGTCTTTTCACTGAATATGGAAATTACTTTCAACTTGAGGATTGAAAAGGAAAAAATCTGGCTGGAAGTTTTCCCTACTAAGGTAGCCTAAGCAATGAGTTCCCCTCACCCATCCTCATCCTTAACTAAAACTTCAAGCCTTTTTTCTGATCAATTGCAGAAATGATTTTAAAAAAACTTTACAGGTGGGTTGGGAGCCTCTGGTTGAAGTTTAGTCTTTGACGATATTTTAAAAATTAGTTTTAAATATAAGACATTAAGATGAAGTGAGAAAAAAATTTAACAAATACAAATCAAGGATTTACAAACCATTGAAAGAGACTGTGATATATTATATCTTTGTAAATAACTTCCAATCATCTAATCCCTCTAGGTTTTCAGGAATATGTTTATTGTTCCTCTGCATGTTAGTGATGAGTTATTGATATGATTCTGATATACCAGGGAGGCTTTCTTAAGTTTTTCCTTTCTTAAGTTCTCCATGGATGTGATGGTTAATTTTATGTGTCAATTTGACTGGGCCACAGGGTGCCCAAATATTTGATTAAACATTATTCTGATATATCTGTGAGGGTGGTTCTGAATATGATTAATATTTGAATCTGTAGTCTGAATAAAGCAGATTGCCTTCCCCAATGTGGATGGGCCTCATCTGATTCATTGAAGGCTTGAGTAAGAGAGAATTCCCGCTCTCTACCTCTTGGTTTTCAAGCTGGGACTTCAGTCTTCTTTTGCCTTTGGACTCAGATTCAAACTGAAACTTATATTATCAGATATCCTTGTTCTCAGGCTTCAGATCCAGACTCAAACTGGAACTATTCAATCACCTGTCTTGGGTCTGCAGCTTACTGAATATAGATCCTGAAACTTTGTCCTCCATAATTGCATTGTCCAACTTCTAAAAAGATGATAGATAGATGAGAGAGAGAGAGAGAGAGAGAGAGAGAGAGAGAGAGAGAGAGAGAATGAGTTCCATTTCTCTGGAAAACCCAGACTAACACAATAAGCATTGCTACTGAGATGAGCTTGCCTAATGAAGCCTCATTTAAATTTGATCACTTATGGATTTATTGAGCACCTACCCTCTGTCAGTCTGTAAAGGAATATAGTCATAGAAAACATGCCCTTCTCCTCAAAAGTCAGAGAGACAAATAATTAACTGAAATGCTATGTATTAAGTGACAGGAGTAGGGGGACTCTGTGAACACAGGGGAAGAGGCCCTAAGCTTCTTACTTAGGCTTATTAGAGACCAAGGATCTGGGCAAAGTCTTTAGAAAAGAGAAAGAACTTAAGATAGACTGTAAAGCATAGATAAAATTTCAATAGGTCAAGATGGCTTTGAAGAGATTAAAAACCTGAGAAAGAGCCTTAAAGATGGCAATGAAAATGCTTAAAATTGTAGACATTCCTGGTTAGAGTAATATTAAATACAAATTATTGAACACTTAGGAAGTGCCAGGTATTAGGTATAACTCTGTGTACACATTGACTTATTTAATTGATGTGTAAACTGTATCATTTAGGAATAGTTAGGTGACAAGTAACAGAAGATCCAACTCCAGTAGACTTAATCACAGTAGAGGATTTATGAGCTCATGTAATTTAACAGTCCAAAGGTATATCTGGGAGTATGAGAAGGCAGACTCACTTTTGCAAGTAATTTGGGCTCACTTGCAAATATGTCTTTCATCTATAATAATACTTCACTTTCTCCATCATCTTGAAATATCCCACCAAATTATACACTTATATAAGTTAACTTCTTAGCTTCCTAGTACCTCAGGTTTCTCACCTGCATGAGGTGGTCATGAGGGTCACATCAGTTAATTCAGATAAAACACCTTGAAAAGTGTCTGGCACAAAATAAATGCAAAATAAATATTAGAAGCTATTTAATCTATTAACTCAGAAGCCCTGACTAAAATTCAAACCAGGGTCTTTTTTTTTTTTTTTTTGCTGACCCAGAGAAACAAATGAAGCTCCTTGTCATCTGATACTATAAAAACCCAGAAAACTTTATTAACTTGCATATCTCTCCAAGGAAATTATCATGCTTAACAAGAACTCAGAAAAACTGCAAGAAGTTGCAGGACTGGAGAATTACTGAGAAAAGAGACTATCATATGCTTTGTGATTATATTGTTAAACGTATTGTTTTAATTTTATGAACGTAAAACCATCACTGTAGGCCCAATTGTTCAAGATGCTTAGTTGTGTACCTCAATTTCTTTATGTACATAATTAAGGAGCTCAACTAAAAACTTTGAGAAGTTATTTCCAGTGGTAACGTCCTATGACCCTATTAATTGATTATTTATGTGTACTAGGCATGGGAACTCAAAATTCTATATGGTTAAATTTTCAATAATTCCACAAATATTTATTGACTTTTCACTCTATGTTAGTCACTGTGATGGGTGCCAAAGACACAGTATTAAACAAAAAAATCTAGTGCCTGACTTTACAGAGCTCACAGAACAGAGAGTTGGAAGAAAACAAATCACTGCAATATACTGTGCATGAGTTTTTGGGAAAATCAATAACTCTTGACTATGACCTGAATGCAAAGTTTATAAAATGTTAGTAGAATTAGAAAGTGTCTAATCTCTCCACCACAATTTAGAAAACAAAGAAAGGTTTTTTTTTTAATTCAAATAATGAAAAGATAACAATCTATGGAAATTGGGGTACTATAAGGGCTTTTCTTAGGTGGTGACAAATCTTTTCTGATAAAAATGTGCTTCTTGTTATTCCTTAGGATCAAGATGAAGCTTTGGTCTTACTTTTTTTTTTTTTTTCTTCACCTGTTAGACTTGCCTGGTAACCTGCTGATGGTCGGCACTCCATTATTATCTTAGAATGCTTTTAAATTTTATCCCTAATTGATATGTAAAATCTACATAATTTGATATTCAGATGGAATGTGAAAGCTGAACATGAAGAAAGATCCAAACTATGATTTAGGAATAAAGATGTCTAGGCAAGCTCAACCCTTCAGTGCTTATCAGCAAGTGCAAAAAATCAGAAAATGCCAAGGGCAAAATGGAAAACGAGAAAAAAGACACAGAAAGATGAACTCTCTAAGTTGATGGCAAAGATTTTCACCAGAATGCCACTGCAATCTTACTTCACCAGGTTCTTATACGATATGAGTGGTTAGGATGGCTTTGGTGGTGTGTTGGGAGCTAACTGTAACCTATATGTTTTAAAACAGTAGCCATTGAATCCATGTGTACATTCAACAAATAGTAACAGAGTACAAGGTATTGGCCAGGCAACGCAGTGTCAGGGTACACAACATAGCACATGACAGGTACAGTTCTGGCTTTCACAGAGTTTACAATTCAGTAACAAGATAGACAGTAAATTAGGAAATAGTAAATAAGGTAATGCCACATTGTAATTCAAGATTTAAAAGATGTTTACAGGCTTTTGTCATAGAGAATAACAAAGAAGATCTGCTTAGGTTGCACAGTCACTTATGAGTCAGTTCTGGGTTGTTCTATGCCTTCCTTCTCTGTGCTCCTCTAACATCACAAAGAAATCACTGCAATCTATTTTCATCTTTGATTACATATTGCCCTGGCTAATGAGGCATCCTAGGATCAGTAATAAAGTTACTTACTCAAGCCAATTAATGGCAAAGGAGAGATAAGAATCCAGATGTTATTCTCCCACCTCCTAGTGTAACAAGAAAGTGTTGGTCTTGGCAATTAGAATCCAGAATCTGCCTAACCCTCTCTCATTTTACAAAAGTAAATTCTTTCTAGAAGTGAATTCCTCAGTTGTTTACTTTCTAAACAAAATTCTTTTTTATCTCATGCATTATTCTGTTAAAGTTTGGAAGGATTATCCTTATAACAAAAACTACCCAACATGCAGGGCATGCCAAAAGACATATGTCTTGTTCCCTGATTTTGAGGGTGTTATAATCTTTTTGCAGGGACATTGACCCATAAGGGTGCCAGAAACTTAAAAAAAAAAAAAAAAAGAGAGAGAGACTTTTCAAGGAGCATTCAGCATAATTTTAAGATTATGGTAATTCAGAGAAAGAATCAGCCTCTGAATACAGTGAATACTGAATACTGAGTAAAGGGAGCTTCACAGAGGATGAATATAAAGAGGATTATGAGAGCCAGGAGTAAGAAGAGAAGGAGAAGTGGAGGAAGAAAGAGTATAGAGGAAATGAGGAGGAAGTCTTTGAAGGAAGAGTCGAAGTTAGGTATTATTAGTAATTTCTCTGGGCCCCTTGCCAAGGCACAATCTCCTGAAGCCAGCCCTGGGCCCTGCTGCCAATCCCAGCCATTACTATCACTGGCCCTAGACCCTACCTACCCACTGTGTTCTCCCCTGGACCCAGAGGCACTACTGAGGACTCCAACAGTTTTCACAGGCACCAAAGATCCTCTCCTCACAGCTAGCCTTTAAAAATGAAAAAGAGATAAAAAATCTTTCCCAGACAAACAAAACCTTAGGGAACTTGTCACTACTATATCTACCTTATAAGAAATGCTTAAGAAAGCTCTTAAAATGGAATTAAAACACAATAAACAGAAGCATGAAAACATCTGCAAGTGTAAATCTCATAGGTAAAAAGAACATATATGGTCAAATGCAGAATAATAAAACATTGTGATGCTGCTGTGTGATTTACCCATAGCTTAAATATAAAAGTAAATAAAAACAAAAATATTAGGAATAACTACAAAGGTTTGACAACAAATTCACAACGTAAAAAGAAGTAAATTCCAACTTCAAGACCACAACATATGTATGTTGGGAAGAAAGTTGGTAGAAATGTAGAGTTTTTGTATGTAATTGATCTTAAGTTGTTAGTGAATTAAAACATAAATATAACCATAGGATGATTTATGCAATCCTCATACTACCCACAAAGGAAGAACCTATTGTAGATATGCAAAAGATAAAGAAAAAGGAATTAAACCAAATAACTACAACAATTCATCAAATAACAAAATAAGACAAGATATAAAACAAAAAATAAAAAAAGTACAAAGCAGACAAAAAACAATGAATAAAATGCAATAATAAGTCCTTACTTATCAATACCCAGTTTAAATGCAAATGAATTAAACTCAATCAAAAGGCATACACTGGCTGACTATATAAATAAAACAAGATCCAGTGATACGCTGTCTACAAAAGATTCAACTTAGACAAGCTTATGCATAGACAGAAAATAAAGAGATAGAAAAAGATAACCCATGCAGATAGTAACCAAACAAGAGCAAGAGTGGCTATATTTAGACAAATTAGACTTCCAGTCAAAAACTGCCACTGGAGAAAAAAGTATATAATAGTAAAAGAGTCAATTAAACAGGAAAAAACAAGGAGAAAAAAAGAAAGAAAAGAACAGACTAAACCCGAAGTTTGCTTAAGGAGGAAAATAATAAAGATTGGAATAAAAATAAATAAAATAGAGAACAGAAAAAAAAATCAACATAACAAGAATTTGCTTATTGAAAAGATAACATCAACAAACCTTAGCTAGACTAACAAAAAAAGAGATAAGATTTAAATAAATAGAATCAGAAATGAAAGAGGAGACATGACATCAAGAGACCCAAAAATTGAAAGAATCATAAGGTGCTATTATGAACAACTATATGCCAACAAATCAAGTAGTCCAGAAGAAATGAATAAATTTCTAGAAACACATAGCTACCAAGCCTATTTTAAGAATAAATAGAAAGCTTAAGCAGACCAATAACAAAGACACTGAATCAGTAATCAAAAACTTCAACAAAGAAAGCCCACGTTTTCTTTCTTTCTTTCTTTCTTTCTTTCTTTCTTTCTTTCTTTCTTTCTTTCTTTCTTTCTTTCTTTCTTTCTTTCTTTATGACTAACTAGAGACATCAGGTTCCAGTTCTTCTCAGAAAGAAGAAACAAACTTACAGGTGAATAATTGTAGCCTGAATTGTAATAATAAGAGAAGAGTGCCAGAGCCTATCAGAGAACCCATGGGAAGAAGTTGGGGCACAGAAAAAGAAGTAACCAAGAATTTGGAATCCTGGGGAGCCTAGAGTCTCATGGAAAGTGTATGTGGGTGGGAGTGTTTTTTACTCCCCTGACCCCTCTGTCAGATGACTGGTTTCCAAACTGTCAGAGAGCTTTTCTGCCCTCTCAAGTCCAAGCATTGGTATGGGTTGTGATTTGGGAACTTCCTGGGACATCACACCATACTGCCATTTTGCGCAGGGTTTCTCACCTTCCCCTCAGACTAGAGTAGTGGTAGGCACCACACTGGGTGTACATTTGTTTGTAGGCCTCTGTTCTTCCCAACAAACCTCAGCCCTTATGTCTCCACATCACTGGATCCCCCACAAACATTCCTCATTACCAGCTCAGTTTTCAGCAGGTTCAAATAGCCAGCTAGACTCAGAAGAGCTAAGCGATCCATGGTCGTCTGACCCCTTGGGACGAAGGAAACAAGAGCGCATGCTGTGCCTAAGTACTTCCTGCTTGAAAGCTGGAGGTGACTGTCTCCCTTCCATTGGAGACGTGGGTACTCTACTGAACTCTTTTCGGGAGGAGTATGCTCCTGTCTCAACAGCCAGGTAGTCCCTGTGTTTGGGCACAAATGTGGAGAAGGGAACTTCTCCTCCTACCACCTACCTACTGCTGTAGATGCAGCCATAGATGCTCCCAGAGTGAGTTGGTGTGGGCATGCCTGTGGAGTCATTTCAGGTCTATTAGAAGCAGCTGTGTCTCCACTGGTGTGAGCCACTGGGCCTGGACTTATAAGAAACGTAGTCTAAGAAGGACAAACATGGACTTTGCAGCAACTTGGATTGATTTAGAGTCGATCATACTCAGTGATCTATCACAGAAACAAAGAACAGAGTACCATATGTTCTTACTCATAAGCGGACTTTGAACAATTATCATAATACTATAAGAAAGGGATTGGCAGGAGTGGGAAACTTCCAGGGGAGAGGAGTGGGATTGGCAGTTGAGGGAAACTGCCAGGGGAAGGAGGGGCACACCTCATCAACAAGGGTACCTGCATAATCAACCTTTGTATACCTAACCTTGAATTGTACCCCGCATCTTTAAATAAATAAATAAATAAAGTTAAAAAAAAAAAAAGAAAGAAAGAAAGAAGCAACAGCATTCCTGCAGCAAATATCAGGCAAGTTGTAAAGCTATCTGTTTGGGGTGAGGAAAGTTCTGTCCGCAGGATATTTCAGAGGAGACCCACAGAAAAAGTGTCTTCCATGGCCCTCAGTCATACCGCAGCCTAGAAAGAGATGACAATGTCTGCTTATTCCGAGAGTCATGAACCAGGACAGGGGCATGATTGGGAGGCAGATTGCATTCCTGCCTACCCAGGACTTTAAGCTGGTGCAGCCTCAACCTCCTGCCTACAGATACCTCAGTGCATTTCACCATGAGCTCCCCCAACAACCCCCATTAAGGCTAGTGCTTGTGCTAGTCATTGAGGTAAGGTTAGTGGTTCAGCTCCACTTAGCTTTGTATCCTCTTCAGGGCTGAGCAGGGAACTAAGAGCACTGGGCATTCCACAGATCAGCCTGGGTATCCCACACACCAGCTCATTACCTGAGGCAACAGGGATATCCTACTGGTAGACAAAGATTAAGCACATACTCATCTGCCTCTGCAGCAGTTGACTCTTAGCCATAAGTTCCACTTACTAGCCTGAAAGTTTGAACTACACAACCCAATACAAAACCTGCTGACAGAAGTGTACAGTGCTAGAAGAAAAGCTTTCTGAGATCTCTGCAATCAGTTCCACAGAAGGTAACAGGCCTCCTCATGTGCCCAGTACGTCACTACTATAAGCAGCATTTGAGAACGCTTCCACACAAAAGATATCTATAATCAAAGAACTCATGCAAAGTCTTGGGCCCTTGAAAACACTATCTATAATCAAAGAACTCATGCAAAGTCTTGGGTCCTTGAAAACACTCGGAATCAAACCCAAAAGACCACATACAATACACCTTACAGTCATATTTTCAAGGGGAAAAAAAGTTTCACTAAAATGAAGGTAAATTCAAAATCAGAAGTGACAGGTTCTCCAGTAAAGAAGTAATCAGTGTAACAATTCTGGCATTATGAAACAAAATAGGGTAGTGTGAAACCTCCAAAAGAGCACACTAGCTTTCTAGTAATGGAACTTAACCAAGATGAAAATTCTGAAATGCCAGATTCAAAGTCAAAATATAAATTATAAGAAAGCTCAATGAGATCACAGGAAAAGTTAAAAAAAAAACACAAAGAAATCAGAAAAACACCCTGGGGTATGAATGAAAAGAAATTTCTTAAAAAAATATATTAAGAAACAAAACAAACAAGCAAATAATTCCAGAAGTTCTAAAAATAAAAAAATCATTGAATGTGTTACAAAATACATTCAAAAGCTTTAACAATAAACCAGAACATGCCAAAGAAAGTATTGCAGAGCTTGAAGATAGGTCTTTCAAATTAACTCAGTTTTATAAAAATAAAGAAAACAGAATTGTTTTAAATGAGCAAAATCTTTAAGACATATGGGATTATGTAAAACATCTAAACCTACAAATCATAGGTATTCATGTGAGAGAAGAAAAAAAATGAAAAGTCTGGAAAACCTGTTTGAAAGAATAGTTGAGGAAAACTTCCCTGGTTGTGCTAGAGTTCTAGACATTCAGGTACAGGAAGCTCAGAGAGCTCCTGGGAGATACATTGTGAGACCACATCATCAAGCCATATGGTCTTCAGACTATCTAAAGTCAATGTGAATTTAAAAATTCTAAAAGCAACATAAGAAACAGTGTCTAGTTTCCTATAAAGGAAACTCCATCAGACTAAAAGTGGACTTCTCAGCAGCAGCCTTAAAAGTCAAAAGGGACTAATGTTCTATTTCTAGTCTCCTTTAAAAAAAAAGAAAAAAAGAAAACCTGTCAGCCAAGACTTTTGTATCCGGTTAAACTAAGCTTAATAAAATAAGAAGAAAAATTTTTTTCCCAGACAAGCAAATGCTAACTGAATTCATCATCACTAGATTGGCCCCAAAGGAGTTCCAACTATGGAAATGAAAGGTCAACACTCACTGTCATAAAAAGCAAACAAAAGTTAAAAAAAAATCATAGGTCTTATAAGGTAAGTTCACAATGGATATAATAAAGCAACCAGGTAACAATTAACATTATGGCAGGAAAAAAACCTCACATATCAATATTAATCTTGAATATAAATGGACTAAGTGTTACACCAAAAAGACATAGATTGGAAGAATGAATTTTAAAAATAAGATTATATGCTTCTCAAAAGAAACCCTCCTAACTGGTAACACTTATTGACATATAGATTGAACTAAAAAAAAACCAAAAACTTTAAATCAATAACAATAAAATAAAAGAAGATCATTGTATAATGATAAAAGAATCATTCAACAAGAACATGTAACAATCATAAATATATATGAACCCAACACCAGAGCACAAAGATTCCTAAAACAAATAAGAATAGATCTAAGGGGAAAAAAATTAGACAGCATACAATAATGATGGGAGACTTCAACATCTCACTGACAGCATGAGACAGACTAACATCTCTAACAATCAAGGAAATGCAAGTCAAACCTAAAGAAGTTACCATCTCAGTCCTGTTAGAATAGTTATTATTAAGAACAATACAAAAGTTAGCAAGTGTTGGCAAACATGTGAAGAAAAGGAAATCCTTGTACAGTTGTATGTTGTTGGTGGAAAGGTGAATTAATACAGCCATTATGAACAACAGTACAGAGGTTCCTCAAAAAATTAAAAATAGAACTACCACATGAACCTGCAGTTTCACTTTTGAGTATATATTCAAAGGAACTGAAAACAGGATCACAAAGAGATATCTACACTCCATGTTCAATGCGACATTATTTACAATAGCCAACATATGAAAACAATCTTAATGTCCTTCAATGGCTTAATGGATTAAAATTTGATATATAGCTGCAAATGCACAATACAATATTATTCAACCTTAAATAAAAGAAGTAAATTCTACCACTTGGAACAACATAGATGGAACTGAAGGACATTATGCTATGCAAGACAGAAAGAATATTGTATGATCCTATTTACATTTGGAGTCCAAAATAATCCAACTCATAGAAGCAGAGAGGAGGATTGTGGTTACCAGGTGCCAGGAAAAGAGGTCAGTAAAGTGATGTTGGTCAAAAATTACAAAGTTTCATGTGTGAAAGATGAGACAAGTTCTGGAGACCTATTATACAGTGCAGCGATTATAGTTTACAACACTGTATTGTATACATGAAGTTTGCTAAGAAGATAGATATTACATCATTTCAACATGCACACTCATGCACGAAAGGTAACTAACTGCAAAGGTGATACATGTGTTAACTAGCCAGAATGTGGTAATCATTCCACATTGTTTATGTATATGAAAATATCAACTTGTGTACCTCTAATAAGCACAATTTTTATATATCAATAATAGTTCAACAAAGCTGTTAAAAAAGTAGTATGCCAAACAAAGATATGTTCTCTTAGGGAATGAAATGATCTTTGAACAGGCCTATTGGACAATGCTGAAATTTGATATTCAGTCATCCTTTGGCTTTGTTTATATGTTTTGCATATGTTTTCTAATGAGAGCAACAAATATCTCCTTGAGAAGTAAAAAAAAAAAAATTATCTGGGTCTTAATATTCTCACTTATCAAATGGCAATATTGGATACTTGACCTTACAAATCCCTTTGAGCTCTAACATCCTATGAGTCATAGTCAAAGGTTCTTTCCAGACCCTCTTGCATTATGTCTCACTTCTTTTCATCCATTCTCCCCAGTGAGCTGATGTGATTGTTCAAACGAGAGCATTTGATCATGTCACCTACCCTGTTTAGGGCCCCAGGATTCTTTCTTATTGCCCCAAAGATATAGTCAAGAATTGCATATGTGTGGCCTAGAGAGCTGTGCATGTTCCTGGTCCCTGACTCCCTCTACAGCCTTCTCAAGCATTCCCCTTTCATTGTTTCTCTTGTATCAGCCACACGTTTCTGTTACACCACAAACAAGCCATTTTCCTTCACACTTCCCCCAACACACGAGTGCATGTGCATACATGTGCACATGCATGCATGCACACACACACACACACACACACACACTGCTAATTTCATCCAGTTTAACTTCTTTTTTTTTTTTTTTGAGTTTTTTGAGTCTCACTCTGTCGCCCAGACTGGAGTGCAGTGGCCGCTCCCGGCCACTTCAGCCTCGACCTGCTGGGCTCCGGCGATCCTTCCGCCTCAGCCTTCCGAGTAGCCGGAATTACAGGCACGCGTTACCATGCCCGGCTGATTTTTTACTTATTTATTGTAGAGATGAGGTCTCGCCAAGTTGCCCAGGCGGGTCTCGAACCCGCGGGCTCAGGCAATCCTCTCACCTCAGCCTCCCAAAGCGTGGGATTACGGCTGAGCCACCGAGCCTGGCTCAGTTTAACTTCTTATCCTTTACACCTCAACCTAAGCAGTATTTAGGTTTTCTTCTTCCTTGAAATCTTTCTTGATGCCCAACTCAAGCTCCATTTTCTATTTTATCCCTCTTATAACTCCCTTTAAGTTGTTTCCCACACTGATGCCCATTTGCCAATTTTTTGTTTCATTATTTGATTAATATTTGCCATACTTGTTAGAATTTAAGTCTTTGAAGGGAGAAATTTGCTTTCTTCATTATTGTGTCTGTTGTATCTACCCCATTGTCTAGTATCTGGTAGGTACTCAATGAGCGTTTGTTAAATAAAGGAGCAAATCATTTATCCATAGATGAATCATGGAAAGAACATGATGCGAGAAAGGCTCAGCTATAGTAATCTGTATGGGTATTTAAGAAACAGAGAAACATGATTTGACCAGAGTAAAAGCTAATTCAAGGGAGCAATGGAGATAAAAATGAAAAAGTATGGTGAGCAATAGTATTCAGGGAAACTTTACTCTCCTCAATGAGTAATGGAGAGTTGCCTGATATTCTTAAAGAACACAGAGACTGGAACAATGCAGTGATGGATAAAGACTCACCTGGCAGGGCATGCAGAATGGGTTGAATATGCCATCTCATTAACTTAAAGCAGAATTTTTGTGAAAAAGGAAAAGCCAAGTGATTATTTCTACTTGAAACCATGCCGGTAGGTAAAATAGAACATACTCCTAGTCTCAGGCCTGCCCACAATTTCAGTCCCTGCAGAAGGAGGTTCTGTTCACAGCCAGACCCAGCTACATCTCAAGCTGTTGTTATCATTAAGCTTGCTGGATTTTTTGTTGCAGTTCTAAGAGACAGTTCTTCAATGTGACAATCTGAGTGAGAAAGAGATTTGTTTCTTGACATTAGAGTAGGATCATTAACCTGGGATTCAGAAATTTCTATGAACCCATAGTGTGGCTTCATGGAATTCTCTGAGACATATGAAATTGTGTGCAAAAATTTGAGAATGCATATTGTCCCTGGCAGGGCTTTTGTCATATTTTTGATAGAATATACAATCCTCCCAAAATTTAAGTGCCTGGGTCTAAAGAAAGGGATCATATCTATTTTGGCCAGCATAAGGTTCTTTGGGTCATTCTCCATCTATTAATATCTGAGGGTTGGGAAATTAAACATAAGCTTCTTTGAAGACTCATTGGCACTGAAGGATAAATTAAGATGACTTCAAAGAAATATGATTATTTTTGACTCTTCACACATTTTTCAGAATTTCCTAGATGGCTATGTGAATGGCATAATTTGAGCAACCAAATACTGCCCAAACTCCTATCTCTATTCATTTCCTACGACTTTTGTAACAAATTTCCATAAACCCAGTGGCTTAAAACAACACATATGTATTATCTTACAGTTCTGGAGGTCGGAATTCAAAATCAGTTTCACTGGACTGATTGTTTGGTAGAATTGGGTCCTTCTGGAGGCTCCAGGAAAGAAACTATGCCCTTTACAACTTCTTTCAAGTCCTTGCCTCATTGCTCATCCCTCTACTTTACAGTAAGCAGAATAGCATCTTCAGATTTCTTCTACTTCTGACATCAAATCGCCTTTTGACTCTGAAGCTACTGCCTCCTCCTTATAAGGACCCGTGTGATTACATTGGACCTACCCAGATAATCCAGGATAATCCTTCATTTGAAAATGCTTAACTTAATCACATCTGTAAAATCTCTTTTGCCATACAAGTTAACATAATCACTGGTTCCATGGATTAAGATGTAGACTAGGGGGCTCATTATTCTGACTACTATGTAACCCAACTGTAGATAAAGTTGTTTTAAGATACTAGAGTATTTTATTCACTCTTAGGATATTGTGCCACTATTAGTCTTGGAATTCAATTAACTTTTGTGATAAACCCTAATATGGCTAATGAAATGGGTCACTGGACAGTTAAGATCTTATTTTTAATATGCTTATATTTTCATCTAATTATGAAGGTAATTCATCCACATTTTTGTAAAAATACGAACAGATATAAAAATAAAAAGTTTATCATAACTGTCTTATCCAAAGATAATAACGATTAATATTTTAGTATATTTTCATGGAGTCTTTCTTCCATGAGTGAATATGTACTCATATGTATATGTATATACATACACATGAGTATATTTATATAAACAAGTTCTTTTTTCCTACAGATTTGACATCATAAAATAAAAAATTGTGAATCTTCCTTTATTTACACTTAATTTTATATCATAAGCATGCCTTATGTCATCAAATTTTTATTGAAAGCAAACTTTAAAAAAAAGAAAAAAAGAAAGCAAAACTTAAATGTTACAATTAATATTATTTAATATAAATAATTATTCAAACATCTTAAGTCTTCTATTTAAATGCTCTTTTTTACTTTAGTGCTAACAAAATTTTATACAGGCATAATTAAGTGCATAAATGTGAAAATATTAATTTATTCACCCAGTAAACACCCAGACCAAGGTGTAGAATATTTCCATCATACTAAAAAGCTCCCTTTTGCCTCTTTCCAGTTAATCCTCCTGCCCAAGGTAAAAGGTATTTGTATTTCTATCTCTAGAGATTAGTTTTGCATCCCCTTAACATTCCTCATTATATAAAAATTGTTTCATAATCAATGTAAAATGCACTTTTTTGTGTCTAACTCTTTGTGTGTGTGTGTGTGTGTGTGTGTGTGTGTGTGTGTGTGTGTGTTGGAGTCTCACTCTGTTGCCCGACTGGAGGGCAGTGTCACGCTCCCAGCCACCACAGCCTCGACCTGCTGGGCTCCGGCGATCCTTCTCCCTCAGCCTCTGAGTAGCTGGAACTACAGATGCGTGCTACCACGCCCAGCTAATTTTTTTATTTATTGTAGAGATGAGGTCTCACCAAGTTGTCTGTGCGGGTCTCGAACCTGCGGGCTCAGGCAATCCACTCACCTTGGTGCTGGGATTACAGACTGAGTCACCGAGCCTGGCCTGTGTCTAACTCTTTTACTCAGCATAATGATTTGAAGTTTATCTATGTTGTTTCATGAATCATTGGTTTATCTTTTTGTGTTACTGAGAAGTAAATGTACCACAGTTTTGATGTCAAACATTGTTGATGGACATGTGGGCATTTAGATTGCTTCTCCCCTAGGGATATTATGCATAAAACATCTGTGAATATTCTGATAAAGTTTTTTTTTTTTTTTACCACATGCATTCATTTCTCTTGGGAATATACCTAGGTATAGAATTGCTAGAATTGAGTTAGCTTCCATTTCCGTTTATTAGAAACTGCCAAGAAGTTTTCTAAGTGGTTGATGACTTTACAACCCAACCAACATTGTCTAATAGTTCTGATTGCTCCACATACTCACCAACATTTTGGTTTTTTTGTTTTGTTTTGGCTATTCTAAAAGATATAGTAGCATCTCATTTTGCGTTTAATATGCTTTTCCCTAATACTAATGGTTTCCATGTACTTATTTTCAAATACCTTTTTTGTGGGGGTAATATATCTTTTTACTATTGATTTGTAGAAATTCTTTGATTCTAGACACATATGACATATATTATAAATATTTCTTCCCAGTTTTTTTACTTTATTGATGTTGTCTTTGATGGGCAAAAGTGTTAAAATTTAATAAGGTTCAATTTATAATTTTTAAATTTTATTTTTAGTGTTGCTTGTATTCTCTTTAAGAAATATTTACCTACCTCAAGTTTATAAAATATTCTCCTAAGTATTCTTCTATAAAACATTGTAACTCTAGATTTTATTTTTAGTCTATGATCCATCTCATTTTACAGTTAATTTTATTTTGTGTAAATATATGTTGTTCCAGCATCATATGTGGTAAAGACATTCCTCTGACCATTTATCTATGTCAATATCTTTGTCACAAATCAATTGATCATATTTCTTGTTTTATAAATTATTCATTTGCAAGCATTTTATTGTATCATTAGATTATATTACTAAAATAGATGAACAAAGTGAGATTGCTGAATTGCAGAACATACATCTTTTAATGCTGTTAGTACATATTGTCAAATTTGTTATTACTTTGGGTTGGTTGCTTTGGTTAATACTCAAACCAGCAGAGGTGAGAATACTAAATTACCTTACCAGTATCAGTAATATTAGTTTTAAAGCATAAGCAATATTATAGGAAAAAAAAAAGATTTCTTTGATTGCTAATGAAATTGCTTTTTTGAGAGCAAAATTCAGAACCAGAATACTTGGAGCTGTGACTGTTACTTACTAAACTTGTAATAATGGGGAAGTGAATTCTCTGCCCTTTTCTTTTTTCATCTTAACAATAAGAATAACACTAGTATCTGTCTTAAAAATACCATGAGTAGAAGAAGTGTGAGAATTAAAAGAAACTATCCGAGTATAGTACTTATACCAATGCCTGGCATTTAGTGAATGTTTGCTGTGTGTTAACCATTATTCATATTATTACATGATTACTAGACCTTTACATTTCTTTTGGAATTATTCTGTCTCCAGATAAGTAATATATCTTGGCAATTAAGAAATATTTGAGAGATTTCATACTAAAATGGAGAGTGATCCAGCCACCTGTAAATGATTGAGGAAAAAGAAAGCAAAAGGGCGAAATGAAATAAAAATCAAACTTCACTTTCTTCAAAAATTTGCACAGCAGCGGTCTTAGAAATATCTGCAAATTTCATTTCCAGCAATGCTTCCTAATCTGAAATTCTAAGACAAATTGTCAGTGTCATACAGGCACATATGTGCATTTTTCTCTGCAGAAGTTCAACACTTTCCCTTAGAATCTCAAAAAGATAGTTATAGAGAAACTTCAATTTTAAAGAGTGTTTGTGGTATCCAGTCTTTTAAAATGAAGAGTCAGCTATCACAGTTTCCCCTTGTGATACCATTGTAGTTTTCCAAGTGAGAGATGAGAGGTGGCCCTATGAAGGAGAAATGGAAAGATTCCAGAGGTGTTTTAGAATCAGAATCAATGCAATTTGGTATGACATTGGATGTGAGGGTATAAGCAAAAAGGGATAGTCAGTGATTTTCTCTCCTCCCCCCCTCGGGGAAGAACCCATGTACTGGCATTTTCTATTTTACTTTATTTTATTTTATTTTATTTTATTTTATTTTATTTTATTTTATAGATGTGGGGTACAATTCAGTGTTAGGTATACAAATGTTCATTATGCAGTTACCCTCGTTGATGAGGTATGCCCCTCCCTCCCCTAGCAGGTTCCCTCAACTGTCAATCCCACTTGCCCCTTCTCTAGCAGTTTCCCACTACTGCCAGTTCCTAATTTCTGGCAAAGGATAGAGGAGGGGCTGATTGGCAAGTGGGAGATAAATCTAGATGAATGGTAAGCAAGGATCTGAAGACATGCTGCTGTTTATTGTGTAGACTTTAAACATGACTGGAACACAGTAAGAATCAGAATGCCAAGTCATTAACATGCAGTTATTCCTGGATAAAAAGAGATAGTGATTGGCCTCAGATTTGCCCAGGTTTTTTAATATAAGACCCTGAAGGACTGTTGCACAGTAATACGGTTCAGATGGTGACATTTCCTGGTGATCATCTGCTTTGGAAGCTTCCCATACCCCATACTTTCCCAACTCAGAAAATCTATCCTTATCCTACACATGCTCAAAGATGACACTGAGTGAAAACATCATTCATTTAATTATTCATGATACAGTTTTTGATCTCTCTCATGGTCCAGGCCCTGTGCTCGATCTAGAGATATAGCTAATCACACAGCTGAGGTGCTTTGTGGCACTTGGAGCTGTTTCAAAATATCTAGGCTACAGGAATTGGGAAGAAAAAGCAATAATTTGCATCTATGCACCAATTATTAGCTGAATAATCACATAGGTTACTTTGCCTGGGAGGTCTTCAAATCTCTGCTTTTCTCTTTTTGAAGTGTGGAGATGTTAAACTCAATAAAAACTGTCCATGAAATGTATGACAAGTATTCAAAGACTTAAGTCTAATTAAAATGAAGTTAAAGGGAAAAAAAGCTTGTATCTCTAGATAGATAAAATATTCCCTACTGGCTAATTTGCTGAGTGCCCTGTAAATGAAAGTACAGTCTTTCTTGCCCAAGAAAGTCATCCATCAAACTTATTCAATGGTTATATCATTTTCCTTTTAGGCATGCAACAGTCTAACAGCTTGAAAATGTGAATAATAAATGCCTTTCCTATAACAGTTGGATTATGTGAATTATCTTCCTTAGTAAATACTCACTGATAGCCGGGCTCGGTGGCTCAGCCTGTAATCCTGCGCCTTGGGAGGCTGAGGTGAGTGGATCGCCTGAGCCCGCGGGTTCGAGACCCACCTGGGCAACTTGGCGAGACCTCATCTCTACAATAAATCAAAAAATTAGCCGGGCGTGGTAGCGCGCACCTGTAATTCCAGCTACTTGGAAGGCTGAGGAGGAAGGATCGCCGGAG
>CAUYQG010065005.1:0-17300 GCA_963574415.1 Tarsius wallacei | reverse complement strand
GCCCAGCTAATTTTTTTGATTTATTGTAGAGATGAGGTTTCGCCTGCCCAGGCGGGTCTCGAACCCGCGGGCTCAGGCAATCCACTCACCTCAGCCTCCCAAGGCACGGGATTACAGGCTGAGCCACCGAGCCCGGCTAGGAAGTATTTTCTTTATACATGTCTCTGACCTACTAGATTGAGGAAATATCTACTGAATGAAAGCACTCAAGACAAAACCAACAGTAAATCATTTACAAGACAACTCTCGAATACTAGACAGCAATCATAAAACTCTAAGGACAACAGAGAATAAGCAAATACATTTCACCCACGAAGTCACCAAGTTCTAGACGGAGGCCCAACATGTGAGTGAGTGGCTGCCAGTGTGCAGTTCCCTCTCTGCAAAGACAGTGATGCCGGTGCTCAAGCTAATCTTAACAATCTAGAATGTGTAATGGAAACCATCTGTTTACCCTCAGAAACACTGCTAACCAAAACGTGTGTGTCTTTTTTGCCCCAAATAATAGCAGCTCAAGAGGGTAAGATTTCATTTCTTATTTATAAGATGCTCTGAAGGCAAGGAGATATTATTTTGATTAGAAAGTGCTCTTGTTGTGTATGCTCCCCAAACAGACAATTAAGTTTTGGACAAAGGCAAGAGGAAAAAACAGAGCTATGCCAGCGAGCAGCACACCTGTAGGTTGAACTGAAATCAAAGGCATCCAATCCTACTCACTCCCATCCACCATACCCATGAACTGGCTATGCTGTAATACGTAAACCTACTAATTATTCTAGTTTAACAAACGGACACATAGGAACAGGAATCCACAGCAGAACAATTACCTCCCGAACTTCATCATCTTCTTCATTAGTATTTTTTTGCCTGCTTTCTCTGAAACGACGAACCTAGAGCATAACAGAATAAATTACAAATGTTTATTCCAGTTACATAAATATAAAACTCTACGATTGAGTAAAAATGCTTTAAGCTAAAAAAGAAAACTTGCAGTCTTAGCTACAATTTGTTTCACAAAAGACTGATTAAAGAAATTGTATTTTTCCAGTTACATTAAAACTTCAAAAATGTACTCTAAAAAATTGACCCTAAGCAAAATTATATTACCTGCTGCCAAAATGTTCCATGTTACTGAAAAATGATCTGTCAGACTGCAGAGGAAAAACTCAAATAACCTATGGGTGTTCCACTTCAGTAAAACAGTTGACAACAAAAGCATCTCCTTGATGAGCCTTGAAATACTTATTGCATTGCTCAAATCGCTCTTGTGCACTTGGCTGCAAGCCATCCAGGAAGCTCTCTGACATGGTATCTGAAGGGGGTGAGACCCTGAAGATTCATTTTTACCAAAAACGGTCATCAACGGAATGTCTGCTGACCATGCCAGGCACTACTGTGGGAACTGAGACTACAGCAACTAATAAAACAGTTAAAACTCTGGCCTCATGGAGTTTACCAACTATTGCGTACACGGGAAGAGGGAGCAGCAAGCAAGAAGTCATGCTGTACTTCAGAAAGCATCTGAGATCGAGTTGATTTCCAGATAGATCAGGAAGGCCTGGCCTGGGGAGCCTCCCAGGATCAGTCTGTCTACCGACGGTTTTCAGCCCGCATAACCTTGCTTACGTAGAGAGCAGCAGAGGATCCCCTGGGAACATCTGCAAAGGCCTTGATGCTTACTCCAGGGACCATCCAGGTGTGCACACAGAGACACGGGCACTCGTGCCCGGGGGCCGCTGCGATCCCCAATGCCTGTCTGTACACTTTCTTACTGCACTATATTTATTCCCTGTGAAGGAAAACCTTAAGTGAGGATGCTCAGAGGAGTCCCGTGAATCCTTTGAAAGATATGACCCTGCGCAATCTTTGCAAAAGGTAGATAAACGCTCTGAGAAACATAAAGCAGGAGAAGGGACAGGTAGTACTGAGAAGAGGCTGCGTCTCAACAGGGTGATCACAAAGGCCTCATCAACAAAGCCTTGTATGAGCAAAGACTTAAGAGGCAGGGAGGGAAGGAGTCCTGCAGTCACTGCAATCGGAGGAGAGAGCAAGCATGAAGGCACTGGGGCCAAGCATGCCTGGTATATTTAAGAAAGGGCAAGGAGTGTTATGGCAGGGACAGGCATGAGGGTAGAGAAATAACAGAGCCAGGCTGAAGAAGGCCTGGCAACCAACAATAGAGTTGTGACTAGATCTGAGGATCACTGGACAGCTGAATTGAGGACAGAATGGAGGCAGGGTGGAGAAGGGCACAGGTGGCAGCGGAGACTAGTCTGGAGACTATGGGGATGATCCACAAGGAATGGCGATACTGTGGACCCACGCAGTAAGATAGCAAGAAGCAGCCAGACCGTGCATACACTGATGACAGAGCAGAAAGGACTTCCAGGCTGTCGGGAAGTAAGTGACAGAAAGAGAAAATCCAAGAATGTCTGCATGGTTTGTGGCTCTGAAAGAACAGGGCTTCCCCGGGAACACCACAAGGAGAGCAGGCTGAGGATCAGCACTGCAGACCAGGATGTGTTCTAAGGGAGCAATACCTGTCAAGCATCCGAATGGAACTGTGACTACCAAACGGATGACATGTAAATCCAGGTGACTGGATGAGATCACCAGGGTGTGTGGATGAAGAAGGGCCCATGGGCTGAGCTCTGGGGACGCCCATCTAAGAGGCTGGAGAGATGAATGCCATCAACAGACGGAGCGTGCAGAGCCATCGAGGCAGCAATAAAACCAGAAGAGTGTGTAGTCCTGAAAGTCAATGAAAACGTTTCGGCCGGGCTCGGTGCTCAGCCTGCAATCCCCCACGCTTTGGGAGGCCGAGGTGAGTGAATTGCCTGAGCCCGCGGGTTTGAGACCCGCCTGGGCAGCTTGGTGAGACCTCATCTCTACAATAAATAAAAAAATTAGCTGGGTGTGGTAGCGCACACCTGTAGTTCCAGCTACTTGGAAGGCTGAGGCGGAAGGATCGCCTGAGCCCAGCAGGTCGAGGCTGTGGTGGTGGCCGGGAGCGGCCACTGCACTCCAGTTTGGGCGACAGAATGAGACTCCAACTCAAAAAAAAAAAAAAGAAAAGAAAAAACGAAAACAACATTTCAAGAAGTAGTCAAGTGAGATTCAAGATAGAAAACTGACGGTGGATTTGGCAAGGAGGGCGCTGGTGGCCTCGATAAGAGCTGCTTCACTGGAATGATGGAGTCAAAAGCCTGAACGGATGGGTTTAAGAGAACATGGCGAAAGAAGAGTTAGGTAGCACATCTAGAAAACTCTCTGAAGCAATTCAGAGGAACAGAGAAATAGCGTCACAGCTACAGGGTCAGTGGGATGGAGAGTAAATGTATAAAACACTTAGAAAGAAAGAAAGCACATTTGCTATGACTTGGTGGAGGGAAAAGAACAACCCTTCAACACGTGACCCAGTATGTGTGTAATAGTGCCAGGGTGGTGTGTAGCATGCTGGCAGGGCCAAGTCATTTGCAGAAGGGAAATGAGAGTCAGTGAAAATGCTGAGCAGACAATATGTGCCAGGCAGCATCCTGAGGATTACACGGATTAATTATTTTCATCCCTGCAGTAACTCCGAAGGAGGCTCTATTATCATCCCCATTTTGGAGATGAGAAAATTGAGGCACAGAGATAATTCATTTTAACAAGTACACAGCTAATAACGGTTTTGATGTTGAACATTGTTGAATATGGGCATAGTCTCATCCAGAGCCTACCTGTAAGCCGCCATGCACCACACACACACACACACACACAGCTCAGGAGCCGTGATGTTACTCTGGGCTGGGATGGTCATGTTTTAGTTCTGGTATTCACCTGAGAAATCCACTCATGCTAAAAATTAGCAAACCTAATACATCCAGAGTCACAGAGAGAGTAGTTTTTGAGTGTAGATTATCTAACTCTGAAAGTACTTGGTATTGAATTACAGGCACACACTGACAACATGAGGCTTTTAAGAGAACCATGTTAACTAAAAACACTAAAACGAAAGCCAAAGATGAGTTTTTAAAATAATGTTGCTTTGTTCTGCTTAGGAGGAATTTGGAAAATATAGAAAGCGACCCCTGTAATACAACCACCCAGAAGTAACTGTTGGTTAAATGTTGGGAATATTTTCCTTTATTCTTTATTTACACGCTCACACACTCAAATAAAAATAACTGGAATCATATTGGGCTGAGCCTTGCGTCTTCGGAATTCTTTTCCTACTTTTCATTTTCCTCTTTTTTTAAAAGTCCTTCTAATCTAAGAACTATGTTCTCCCTTAAAAATGTAATATTTAATTGCTGCATAGAATTGTATATGGTGTCTGTGCCAACACTTATTGTTCTAATACATTTCCAACTGTTTCCCATTATAAATAACACGAAGATAAATCACGCCAGACATACACCTCTATCTCACTACTTTCGTAAGAAAATTTTCCAGGGCTGAGTGGAAGGGTAAATCTTCTTAAGTCTCTTGATATACACTGTCAAAGTGCTTTTTGATAAAGCTATTCAAACACAATACTCCTTCCAAGAGTATACTAGACAATATGTGTCTCAAACCACTGTGAATTCAACAAATAAAAATATATTAACTTTGGTTTCTTTGATCATCCCAGGCTAAACACCAGCTTCATTTGCTTTTTAGCCATTTACATTTCTTTTGTAAAACACCTATTCATGTCCTTTATTCACTATTCTATTAAAATGTTTAATATTTTTAAAAAATCTACAAGAGCTCTTTAATATTATATTAGGAATATTAGCTTTTGTCTACCAACATACAAATATATCCCCCATTTCAATATCTCTAAATTTTGTTTTTTGACAACTTGACATGCAAACATTCAACATTTCTACATAGTGAAATCTAAAGTTTTTGCTGCATAATTCTTCCACTGCCTTTATGCTTAGATAGAATAAACTTCTTAGAGGAAATTCAAAATCTCAATCAAAACTTACTAAACAACTGAAATGAGCAGGAATTTCCTCCTGCAAGGTTCATTGTAAAGCCCTGCAAGGATTTCAAGAGAAGATACTGTCTCCAGGGAATAGCACCGACACTTATGTAAGACTGTTCTAGGCATTTCCTAGGCATTTTCTGATTTAATCCTCATTTTATTAATTCGATTTTATAGATGAGAAAACTAAACAAATCAGAGAGGTTAAACCATGATTTGTCAGAAAAAACTCAGAGCTACTCTTAAAGAGAGACTCTCCAAATAGACCTAGACACCCAAATCAGTTACCTCTTCATCGATTTTGTCTTCCAGGGCATCAATGTGACATTCTTTAAGAAATCGCTGAGTTTTTTCCAGCTGGTATTTCACCAATTCCTCGATGGCGTCTTTCTCCTCCTTGTCTACAAATTCTTGCACTGCTTCGCCCATCCCTCTTTCTGTTAGCAGTGAGAGCTGCACGTTCTGTAAGAGAGACACGAATCACGGGTTGCAGAAAGAGCATCTATTTCTTACAAAGTACTTGCATAAGAGCAAGGAAAATTACTGAATAGTGTTACCAGGGAAGAACAGAAAAAGGTGACCTCATTATTGAAGGAAGAGAAAACAAAAACAGTGCACAGGAAGCAAGTGTACTGATCAGTGTGAAGGGTCAGAAAAAGCAAAGTCAAAACCAGAAAAGGGAGGAGAGTGCAGGACAGGCCAAGACGCCGAGGCCCAAGTGGCCAGGACAGAGCCCAGAAACGGCAGCTGAGGACTAAGACGAGGTCAGCCCGCATGGCAGGCAGAACAATGGTCCCTAAAGAGGTTCCCATCTTGACCTCTGTGACCTGAGCACACATGGAAAGGGGAACTGAGGTGGTTCCCCAGCTGTGTGTAAAGGAGGGAGACCTCAGCGACTATCTGGCTGGGCCCAGTGTGACCACAAGGGTGCTGGAAAGTGGAAGGAGGAGGCAGAGAAGGGGGTCGGCGACAGACCGAGCTGTGGAAAAATGGTCAGAGAGATGCAACAGTGCTGGCTCCGAGATAAAGGGAGGGACCAGGAGCCAAGACATGCAGCACCTCCAGAAGCAGGAACGGCTAAGGAAATGGGTTCTGCCTGGGAACCTCCAAAGGAACACAGCCATGCCACCACCTCGAGTTCAGGCCAGCGAGACTGTGCCAGATTTCCGACCTTCAGAACTACAGGATAATACAAGGTGCGCTGTTGTACACCACCAAGTTAGTGGGAGTTTGCTTCAGCAGCAACAGGAAACTAATACAAGCAGAGGGCCTTAAGTGTGGCATATACTCAAGATAGTACATCTGAGTGGTGTCACCATCTTGAGGCTGTCTCTGTAAAGTAATTCTGCAATTACATCCAAATGTGAGAAAATCAAATCCATAATTAAAACTTCTGCAACAGAGGTAAAAAGAAAATAAGAGACTAACAGCATCAACAATAACCACTATATTAATAATATTAGTCACTAACATTAGGCAAGCACTGATTTTTCTTGATATGCAATTACAAATAAATATAATTAACTGTCACCCTACTTATTTCACAGAAACGTTTTCAGGATTTTGTTTAAACTATCAATTAAATCCATACTAAGTTAAAATCTGTATTTATAAGACAGCCATTATTCAGAATGTGAACTGTAAGAAATTACCTTCTCCGCGGTTTGAAAATACTGTTTTACAAGGTCTTCTACCCTTAGGGTTGTTCCTTCTGAAGGTTTTGTGATAAGCTTCCCAAAGTTGATCTCTTCTCCTAGAAAATAAGTCCAGAGAAAACGCAATAGCTTCAACTACAATGTTAAAGTGGCCAAACTCATTGAACATTGTCAGCGGAGAAGGTAAGGCAAACTTTATCAACGGCCGACTTGCTCCACGTGATCAATTTTGAAGCACGACAGCCATTTTTGCTAATAGTCACAGTCCTCCCCCCACCGTCAGCATTTCTTTCCCGCATCTCCAAGTAGTTACGTCTCTTGCAATTCCCCTACTGGGGAGACCACGGACCTCAGGAGTCCTCAAGACCCTTTCAGGGGGTGCGTACGGTCAAAGTTTCTTTCACAACAACTTTAAGGTGTTAATTTGCCTTTTCGCGGACTGGATATTTGCGCTGAAGACACAAAAGCAGCTGGGTAAAACTGGGGGGCCGCCTGGGATGAGCGACAGGAGCACCTCAAAACTCCACTTGTAGTCATCACCACGCACTCACAGTTCAAGGCACAGAAGCCAGTTTCACTCGAGAACGGCCTGACTTATCAGTTAGAAGCACTGATTACATCTCAGCACTTGAGCACATCATCTTTCTGACAACCTGCGAGACATGGGAAACGCACTTCAAGCCAATCTGCTGCATCCCTAAGCAAGGCGATCGTCTTAAAAGCAGCAGGCACAAACTAGGAAGCGCATGAGCAGGAAGTCAGGAAAAGAGTCCAGCATCTACTCTGCCAATGACTTTTGTCAGCTAAACGAATGTCAAGTGTGTGGGACCCGGTGTCAAAACACAATGATGAGAAAGATAGGCTCGCTGCCCATAAAAATAAACCATGATAATACAAAGTGGTCATCAGAGAATTCTCTGCTCCAGAGACTATGACACACAGAGAAGAAAGCAATGAGCTCTTCTCAAGAAGGATGAAAATTACGTGCAGCTATCAAATGCAGCTGTCATGTGAATCAAGAATTACAGAATGAAGACGATTCACTGCAAAACAGGGAAAGGAACAGCTCAGGCGAGGAAAAGTGTAGGCAAAAGCCTAAAAGGGAAAGGGTACCAGTGTTTCCCTGGCCAAGCGGCAAGGACAAGCAAGCACTGGTCTTTTTTGAATTTTAAGGCAGGAGAGTTCATATTACTTCATAAATCTGATGACTACATTTTACTATGCCAGACACTATGTGAAGACCACTTATACAGTATATCATTTAATCCTCACAACAATCCTATGAAGCAAAAAGTTATTATCCTGCTTTGATAGATAATAAAACTGAACAGCAGAGGTTTAGTAATTCCCACTCACATATGCAGTTGAATGGCAGAGCTGGCAAAACAGAAAATGTTTTCAACAAAACATGCAAAAAATAATTATTACTATAAATAAGGCATACAAAAATGCCCTTGTTTTCATCGAGCAACTTATGTGTATACAAATTAAAAAAAAAAAATCACTAGAACAAAATTCTCTATGGATGAAATTCAAGCAAGATAAGGTCCTAGTTGTATATTCTGTCTTTTTATGTTATACCCATAACATTTCAAGGAATTGATAGGGATGTACAATTCAAGTAAACCATTATCAAGAAACAACTAATTAAAATCTGTAAAATTTGTAAAAAATACAATTCTCTGATACGAGTTTTCTTCTCCCCCAGCAGTATTACATAAACTCCATCTAAATATTTAATTGATTGTTTCAGGTCTGATCACAATCTGACAATGAAAATAGAAGCTCATTAAATCTAGGCTAATAAAAACCTAGACAGCTTCCTTGTACACAAAGGCCATGCATTTCTGTGACCATTCTCTGATTCAACAGCTTCACAGAGAAGAGCCTCTATATTTCAAAGAATCGATAGTTTCTTATGAAAAACCACTATTTCAGTCAGATTACCTTGTTTTATAAGTGCTAAAAAGGACAATTAGTTTTTACGAAATTTAACGAAGATGAATTACTTGGGTTATCATTAACATCAAACTATGGAGTATCTCATTCCAAAAGTCTGAAGTCTTCCTAAATCATTGTATGTTTTAAAGTCAAATCACTTAAGCAGAAGTTGAGAGATATTCTCTGAACGTTAACAATACATAGCAAGTCACAGAAATTTATTCTGAGCAATTACTCAACAGGACTTTTTAAGAAAAACAATGTTTACAGAGAAAGCCTTCCATTTCTTCATTCATATCCATCCACAGATTTAAAACTATTGTCACCTAACTTTTAGAAGACAAGAGACTTAATTATTCCGACTATCAGTCTGCTTGTCTGAAATATTACAATCACACTGAAACATCTTCCGCTATTATTTTATAGTTTTTACTAGATCCTGGAGGACCATTTTTTAACTTGTAAAAATTAATGGCTTACCCGTTTTTTCCTTCTGCTCTTTATGCCTGAAAAAATGGATGATGTCCTTTGGATTAGCTACCCGATCCACAAACTTCTGGCTAAAGCGAAGAACACTGAAAGGCTCAAAGCCTCCACTATAGTCCACCTAGAAATACAGGATAACATATGAAGGCCAGGAAACAACTGTCCCTTTTTAAGAAACATGCTTGTCCTTCAGTGTGCAGTGTTTATGCTTGGTAGCTTTAAATTTATAATTTTCTATAATAGAAGTAGTTATATATGATGCCATGTTTCTGGGCAACACGGTGAAACTCCACCTCTACAAAAAACGCAAAAATGAGGCACTGTGGTGCGTGCCTGCAGGTTGAGGCTGCAAGGAGAACTGCCACCTGTTCACACTCTCCCTCACACTTGTCACCCTCTGCTAAGTTTTTGTTCATTTTGTTCTTTGATATCTGTTTGTTGTGTTTCCCTGCAAATCTCCACCTCCATAAGCTCCACACATTCAAAACCTCATCCATTTCACCATCACTGCGTCATCAGCATCCACAACAAAAAGTGGTCCGTGAGATGTGTTCAATAATTAATGAGGGCCCTTTAGTCAATACAATGTAGTTTCGCAATATTACTTGCACAGCAGCATCCATTCTTTTGCTTCATAGGTAAATATATTATTTACTGTGTTTAGAGGAAGGAATGCCAATTTTCTGTTTAGAAAGTCTGGTCAGTCAGGCAGACACAGATGAGAAAAATGCACTCTTATGTGCCGATGAAAAGGCCTATGTAATTCCCTTAAGGTGACACTCTGTATGGTTGGGACCATCACTACAGCTGCCATGTTATAAACAGAAAACGTGAAATGCCAGAGCTACTGGGTCTCCCCAAACCCCTCAGACATTTTAATAATTATACTCCAGCCTAGTCTTTTATTTGTAATTTCTGCCCTAAGAGTTCCAAAACTTGTTCATTAAACAAACTTTATTGGGTGTCCTCAATGTTCTAGGCACCCTGTTAAGGGCTGGTAATACAACCATCAATAAAGCAGTCTTGGCTGTCAAGAAATTCATAAGCAACTGGAAAGACAAACATGCAAACAGATAGCTACTGCCACCAGAATGTGACCGGTCCTGTAAGAGGCATGTAAAAAGCAGAATGAGGACACAAAGAAAGAAGCATCAGCTCTACCGGGAAGGGAGAAGAGGCTTGTTGGAAGAGAGAAGCTCCAGGTGGGTACCGAAGGAGGTACAGAGAAAGGCGGAGGGAAGTGCTCTCTACACAGCAGGATCAACATGGGCAAAGGTTCCAGGGAAAAAAGAGACCACACCAGGCCCAGGGAGCGGCAACTTTTCATCCAAGAAGACTGGAGCTGCCACAGGAAAAGGAGGAAGAAGCCCAAGAGCCTGGTTCAGACCAGATCGTGGAGGCCCCGGAGTGCTATCCGAACAAGTTTAGGGGATGAAGCTGTTTTCAGCAGTGAAGTCATGCAACAGTGTGTTTTACGAAGACCACTGTTCCAGGTCATACGACTAGTAGAGGAGCCAGACACACCCAGGAGGTTTCCAACTCCACCGTCTACTTGCCAGGACTTCTCAGACTCTAAAGTGTACACACATTTCCAGGGGATTTGGGGAATATGCAGTGGTGTGATGTGGGGCCTGGGATTCTAAATTTTTAACAATTTCCCAATAATGCCAACACCAATGGTTTGAGAACACTCCTGGATGCAGTTTCTGGGGACCCTTGGAAATGTACATCAACAAGGAAGTCCAAGAAAACATTTGGGAGCCACCACTTTACAGGTGGCCAGCAAAGCCACATGCCTAGAGTGAGAAGAGGGCTAAGAGCTAGGAGGGATACAGACAACTCAGAGATGCCCAAGAAGGATTCAGCAAGACCAACATCTACAGGATTTGACAACTGAAGGTCTCCTTTCCCACCTGACATGGGGAGGTCAGAGCCCGATTACAGTGAACTGAGGAGGAGCCTGTTAGATGTGGAGCATGTTAAGTATCTACTTTCAGGGCCTGGAAGGAAGGAAGAGGGTAGGAGCTGAGAGAAGGAAAGACACAATGGTAGAGAAGGGGTCTGTGGCTTTTCCTTTGTTTACATCATGGAGGAAAAGATCAGCAGGTTCACAGGTACAGGAAACAGAGCAAACAATAACCAAAACAAATCAGCTGCCGTGTAGTACGTTAGAAGGATGTGCTACGGAAACAAAGAAAAACGAAGAGAGGAAGTAGCCAAGTCAGGAGCACTGGAGAAGAGGCACAGGGCTGCAATCTCAACGACTGTGGGGCCTCGGGGAGGAACACAAGGGCAGACCGGAAGAAAGCACAAGTGGGTCTCACATGCTTGGGAAATGCAGGAAGGCCCAGGGGCCTGGAACACAGTGGCAAAGACTGTTAAAGATGAAGTCAGAGACCTCAGTCAGTCTTTAAATAAAACAGCAAATTAATTAGAACACGAGAAAAACAAAAGTAATTCAATCAAACTGTGATTAGTCAAATCCTTACTGCTTTATTATTTTTGCCTCTAGTAGTGACTGGTCTTGTTACAAGCACTCTCCTTACTACTCTCAAAAAATCCACGTAAATTGTACATTACTAACTATGAGGATTAATGAAGTTTCACTTATGTAAATAGGACTTACTCGCAGTCGTATAAGAGGCTTCTCTGGTTGTCGAGAATGTCCCAGACGCTCCCGTTCGGCACTTTCTAGCATGGTTTCAATCTCAAATAAATAAATATTAAAAAACAAATTTTAGCTTAAATCGGCTGAACAGCAACTTATATTACTAACACAGAAATTTTCCTGAAGTACACAATCACCTTTATTTCCTAGGTAATTTATAAGACCTTTTAAATATACCTTCTCGTAGTATACCCACTAATTCCACTCCTTAATGCTTTTCTTTCAATCTCTAAAGTAATTCTTTCAGAAAACTGAAAGCATTATTCCTGCTCCATTTTCTCTTCATGTTTCAACAAGATTTCCTTCATCTTATCAACTTAAACCCAAACAAATCAAGTTGTTTTGGTCACACCATCTATGGGAGACTGACCAGAATATTTAGGGCTCTATAACCAAAGAATCTTAGAAGAATTCAAGTTAAAAGAAAATAAAAGCAATTGCTTTCAAATATCTGAAGTTGTCTTATGATCTAAGAGGACAAAACTATAAAATCTCAGACTTAAAAAAAATCTGAGGACAAAAGCACTTCTTCTATAGTGTTAAGAAGAAAACCAAGGCACAAGGATGCAGTACTAAAATCCTCTTCACAAGTGGTTTTGTGCTCAGTGGCTAGATACCTTCATGTGGCCAATGTCACAGATGAGTAACTCTTGCTATTAGAAAGCTCTTGTGTTGTCCTGAATGGTAGCCCACATCTTTAAATACATTAAAAAAAAAAAAATGTACTTGTGTTGGAATAAAAACTGCCCCCTATAACCTAGTTCTGACCTCAAGAACAATATGGAATAAGTGTTTCTGTCCTCACATCACTTCCACGTCTAAGATTTTATAATCTTGTCTTTTACACTAAAACAGTGCAGCCCAACAAAACTTTCTGCAATGTTGTTTTCTATCTGCGTATTCAGTATGGCTGCCATGAGCCACCTGTAGGTTGGAGCACTTGAAAGGGTCTAATGCAAGTGAGAAACTGAATTTTTAATTAACTACATGTAAACAGCCATGTGTGCTAGTGACTACCACACTGGACACCTCAGACCCGTAAGAATATGATCTCCTAGGTCAATTCTTCAATCCAACAAGCATTTATTTACAGAGCACCTTTTTGCCAGGTACTATATCAAGTGCTGAGATAGAATAGTAAGATGCGGGCCCTGTCCTCAAAGAGCTCAGAAGAGACTCACATGCTTCTAAATAATAACATAACTAAGTATAATAACCGAAATGTACATCAAGTACAGAGATAAAAGAAAGTTGTGTGTACCCCTGGGGCTTAAGCAGACTTCTGTTACTTTCGTGTTCTCAGAACCCACTTTCCTCTCTGAATTCACACCCCATTCAAGCTTGCAGGATGCAGGTGGAGCTGACCCCATGAAACTCAACCAGAGGGGATTTTGCCCCTCTAGCAAACGTTTGGCAAAGTCTGAAAACACTGGGAATGTCACTGACTGGGAAGACGAGGTTTACTTGGCACCTGACTGGCAGAGGCCAGGGAGGACACTGCCAAGCATCCCCCACTGATAGAACAGCCTCCCCCAGCAAATACTTCTCTCGTCCCAAACGTCAGCCACGCCAAAGCTGAGAGACTGGGCTGACTCCAGGGAAGAGCACGTGACTCAGGCCTGAATGCAACCAATGCGAAACTAATCAATGCACTCTTCAGCTCTCCAGCTCAAGAGACTGGGTTAGGGCTGTGTGAGTTTCTGGAGTCAGTCATCTTGAAGTCTGCATCTTCTTAAATGCCAAAGTACTGCGAGCTACACGTTGCTCGTAAAGCTGTGACACTGAGTGAGTTATTCATCTAAGGTTCGGCTCCTTGCATATAAGATGCGGATGGTAGAGCCTATCTACCTGTAGCACAGCTGACTGGATTAAATGCTGCCAACAGCGCACAGTACACATCATGAGGCAGCCGATATTCTTAATCATAGTTATTGTTACATGATTTTTTACAAGAATAAAATGTAAAGTAGAAAGCTGACACAGAGTAAGAACTGCATGTCGGCAATCCACATCATTCAGCTATCAGCTTACATATTATTATTAAATGCATTCACCCAACCTCTACGGTGGCTTCAGACTTTCTCAGAGGCCTGGGGCGGCAATTTGCATGGAAAGCGAGGTATGGAATTTAAGCTGAAGCCACATAGCGAACACACTTTAATATTGTATTTGGGGTAGCTTTTAGGGTGAAAGGGATGCCTACCAGATTATTAGTGAGGTCAAGGCTGTCCTCATGCACCATAATATTCTCCTATTCCCCGATCAAAGTCACTGCCTGCTTTCACAGATAAACTGAACAAATTATCAAATCAGGACTGAGAAAATATTATGTATATACGGTTTTTAAAAAGTCAAGGAAGGAACTGAACAATTTAATTAAAGCTTCTTTTATATCCAGTATTCTTCCATCTCAGTGGCTTAAAAAAAAAAGGGATCTCTGGTACAATTAAACTCATTCTCTGAACTACCATCGTTCTTTATAAGCTTCATAAGAATGGAATCAATATAAAGGCTTCCTTCTACTCTATTAAATTATTCAGTTAAAGGTAAATAATTTCTCAACCAAAGTAGATTTCACTGACTTTATCAAAAAGAATTACCTTCTCAAAACAGAAGCTTTGTATGGCCTGGGTTACTCTAGGGTTATCTGGGTTAAAAATGTCTGGGTGATTAGCCAGAACAACATCCTCCATAAAAAACTGCCGCACTGTGTGAAGAGGAATCTTCTGCATATTCATCTTCCTCCCTTTAACATGCAGCAAACCAACATGCCTAAAACGAAGAGAGATGAAAGCCTAGTCACAATTTAAATTTCCTCAGAAAATGTGCACATCAAAGCTCTCATATTTCTTGTTTTCTACTAAGTATTTCTCTATAAAATCATGCCCTTAAAAAGAAATGCTTTTGGCCATTTGATCTTGCTATTATCACAGGAAAAAATGGTAATATTCTTCTTCCTCAGAATAAAATCCACTCATCCATTATTTTTCAAATATGTTTTCAAATATCTGAGGTAATCTCACACTGTAAGAGGACCAGATTATAAAATCTTGGACTTGAAAGAGATTTGAGGACAAAAGACTACATGAAATGATCAACCATCATAAAGAAATCTATCATACAATTAACACACCTTAAGCCTATGGAATGATGAGATTATTGCAGCACAAATTTCTTAAAGATTGGGTTGAAATATAGAACAATCACTTCTTTTTCTTTTCCCTCTCCCATATTAGGGACAATATTTATTATACTTACCATAATACCTATTTTTCCTTATGAGACTATATATATGTTCAGACATACTGCATCCCTGTGACTTGACCACCTGAAGATATCTAGTCACTATGTGAAGAGGACTATTTCTACACCCCTGTGGCATGGTTTTCATCTTAAGAACAATATAGAAGTGTTTTGTCCTCAGATCTCTTTCAAGTCTAAGATTTTATAACTCGTTCTCTTATAATTCTACCATATAAATAACAGTACTGTCAGGACCCGAAAACCATGGAATGATGAGACTATTATAGGACAGGGTTTTTTTAGAAATTAGCCAAAATATATAACAATCACTTACTTCTTTACAGCTTCTCCTGGAGAAAGAGAAGTAACCACTGAACTTCCAGGCTGTGATATATAAAAGAGTTGTTGTTCATTTTTGGCAGGAGCTATTTTACATTCATGTTCATGGCCCCAAATAATAAGATCAATGAAGTCATCCAAAAATTGTTCTGGAATGAAGTTCGTACTTCCATGTTTACTCCTACACCAAAATTTTGAAAAATAAATAAAATAAATTTACAGCAGTATATAAAAATTCATATTCCTTAAGCCCATACAGATCTTTTTCTCCATTCACCAAAGATCTTATGACAATCTTCTGAGAAACTCTGCAAGGAATTGAGAATGTAAAGATAATGAGTATCTAATTCCTGATCTTGACAGTTTTCCAAACTTGCAGGACACACACAAAAGGAGCTTGAAGAGAAAGTGAACAGTTCTATATTTACAGGAAGATCATGAAAGACTTTTACACAGGATTTCCTCTTCGGTCAAGTCAGAAAAGCATGCACTCTATCAATGATAGAAACCTATACATCAGTCTGATTATACACCCCCCCCAAAAAATTACAGAAAATAAAAGTGAATTAAATATAAATGTGTCCAATAAAATCATGGTTTTTTTTACTGGTTATAAAAATGATAGGAGTAAAAATGTCAATCTTTCATAAAAGATAAGCTTTTTCTTTTTTTTCTTTTGAGTTGGAGTCTCACTCCATCGCCCAGACTGGAGTATAGTGGCACACACCTGGCCACCGCAGCTTCGACCCACTGAGCTCCGGCAATCCTTCCACCTCAGCCTTCCGAGTAGCTGGAATTACAGGCACACGCTACCATGCCTGGCTAATTTTTAAAAATTTCTTGGAGAGATGAGGTCTTGCCAAGTTGTCAGGGCGGGTCTCGAACCCACGGGTTCAGGCAATCCACTCACCTCGGACTCCCAAAGCACTGGGATTACAGGCTGAGCCACCAAGCCCGGCAGCATCTTCAATATTAATTATATATAAGTGTTGGGAGCCGGCCACGGAGGCCCACTGAGCATTAGGGATCAGGGAGGGCCGTGGACCCCGAGACCACTAGAATGTGTTCGGGAGCCATTGACCCACCCCCCCTTTTTACCATTTGGCATATTTAGCCAGAAAGAACTCTGATGATCTAAGCATGAGGCTCTGAAACTACGACAGGCATGGTTAACTTTGGAAAATCATTGCTCCCGTTTCTCACAGACTGCAGTTTTGGCCCTTATACAAGCTGTTCAAATTCGGGTCACATTCGAGAGCCTTAATATAATTGTAAGCCTTTTGTACTAGAATCAAATGTTTAAGTTTAGTACAGATATATAGAGAATAAGATTTTACAGTAGCCATTTTGTTAAGAGATTGTAATCAGTCGTTCCGAGAAGTGGCCCACCATGTACTTTGGACTGGGCCACATTCCTAAGAACCCAGCCTGTATCCTGTACTGGGCCACATCCTTTCAAAACCAGCTCTAGCTATAATTAGTGTGAGATTTTTTGGTCTAGTAGAATTGAGTTAAGCTTATACAATACACTTAGAAGAATTGTAGGATAGACAATTTTAATGTTATATTGTTTAAGCCTTCTCAGGTTAGTGATTATTTAGGGTATTTGCTTTTATAGAATAGAATGCTGTGTTAATCTTGAAGAGAGCCCAGCATGATCTTTGGACTGAGCCATACTCTTTAGGAATCGGTTTAAGCTATATTTGTTAAGAGTTGTCATAGCAACCATGCAGTTGGAACTTTAGCATAGTAGCTAGGGTTTGTGCTAATTAGCATAGAATAAGAAAAGTTATTAGGATAAGTTAGTCATTGCATAAGGTATTGTATGTGTAAGGGATTTAAAGGTTATTGATTATTAGAAACATTGTGGTATTAGGAAAAATTGTTATGTTACTTTTGAGGAACATTAACCAAGCATGGGGAACAGTAAGACAATTTTGGGTTTGTTCTTCCTCATGCCTGAGGAAACACCTGGTGGGTGGGGGGTGCCCCTCATCCACCTGGCTTTGTG
>CAUYQG010065000.1:0-37104 GCA_963574415.1 Tarsius wallacei | reverse complement strand
TTCATAGTACCATGCTGGTGACCCTCAGTCCAGGCTGTGCAACGGATTCCCTCTGGCACTATTGAATGACCCATGCCCCTCTTCAACACGAATGAGTCACAATCTGCTGGCTGGGCCTGGGCACCTGCATTCTTCTCAAGTTCCCCAGGGGCTGGGAGGCAAGATTTAGCAAAGAAAAATCAAGACACCCAATTAAATTTGAATTTCCGAGAAACAATTGATGTTGGATGGGATATTCTAAAAGTTACCACTCCTTGCAGGATCAATTGTTTCTCTGAAATTCAAATCTAACTGGTCATTGTGTTGTCCAGAAACCCCACCCAGGGACAACTGTGCAGGGAGCTCTTGTAGCCCTCATCAGAGACTACAAACATGGGTGGTTTCAATACTGCCATGCTGATCTCCAAGATTTTCACATAACGTACACAAGAGCAGCATTAGCTCAAGTTTTGAAGGCCATATTTTCCAAAGCTTTGTAAAATGCTCTGACCTCTGTCTTTAAAGTAGTGTTTTCCATGTAAACATGATAGGCATATCTTTAAGGCATCTTTGATATAAAATCTTATTAAATACAGATGGTAGTGCAAAGGATTTAACACTGCATGCATTTGGGATTTAGATTTAAAACATATTACATAAAATATAATTAGTGTCACTTTTTGAGGGAATGATGTTCAAGTTTAACTGCAGACAGATGCAATTTCATCTTGAAGCTTTCAGATATTTAAATAAGACATCGTCTGCCTTTTTACGTCAGCACTTTTTAATCTTTTTTTCTGAGTCCAGGAAAAATCAAAATTAAGTGTATGCTGCTCTCAGTCATAACTGAGCTCTTTGGTAAGATGATTTTGTAATTAATTTGAGTGCACAGTGGTGGTTGGCTTGCTAAGGCCCTCACCACTTGGAAACAAGGGTGTGCGGGGGCTCACGCGTGCACTGGCCAGGAGGCTCATGTGTGCAGTGGTCCAGAGGCTGAGGCAACATTGTCCCACATCCAGTGGGTCCCACTTTCAGCAGAGCCACTCACTGTCACTCTTAGCTGAGTGGGGTTGCCTCACAAGTGACTTTGAGTTTTTCTTTTGGCCTGATTTAGGTGACATTTAACTAGGAGTGAAAATTCTGCAGATTTTAGGGGCAGCTTCTGCTGAGACTTGATCCTCAGTCCAAAATAAAATTATGAGCACTTCTATGGTTTTCAAAGAAAAGCCATTAGTAATCATCACGGCAGTGGCTGCATGCGGGCGCGCAGCTGCCAGCGCAATGAAAGAGGAAGCCGACATTAACACTAATCAGTGT
Source organism: Tarsius wallacei (assembly GCA_963574415.1). Classification (NCBI taxonomy): domain Eukaryota; kingdom Metazoa; phylum Chordata; class Mammalia; order Primates; family Tarsiidae; genus Tarsius; species Tarsius wallacei. Next base: position 35,808 of record CAUYQG010065000.1, on the reverse strand, counting down.
CATTGTCCTCACGGAGCAGAAACGAGTCCTTCATCTATGCAGCCTGCAAATCCTGTCATTAGGCAGGCGGCTAGAATGTTGACTTGAGGGTGCTTTCTCTAAAAGTAAACTTTTAAAGAATGAGAAGAATCTAGAAACTGAGCACACTCAGATTGCTGAACTTTGCAACTGACTCTCGGTGGACTGGATCTCCCAAGACTCTCTAACATGTGTTCGGGAAACAGCTACTGCGGGGAGCTCCATAGACATTGTCCCTGTGCCCACATGAGGCCACGGTCCGTGCATGTCCCGTCATCCTCCCAGGAGATGTCATGGAGAGCACTCCTGACCTCCCTCTCACAGTGGAAGCAGAGAAGCCAGGATGCAACCCGAGTCCCCCCAACTCCCAGTCGGGTATCTTCACCCCAACTCATCATGATGAACCCATGCCCTTGAAGGGCTCTGCTCCTGTGGAGGCCCACACACCATCCATAGGAGGTCAAGCATGAGAAGATGGTGTGAGATCACCCAGAGCTGTGTGGCAGTAAGAGAGCAGAAAGAGACACTATCCACACATGTTCCCGGGGGAGGTTTTTAGCTTGACCTTCACCCTGAACCTCACGCACACCCCATAGACAGGTGAAGGAGAGCTCTCTAAGATGACCAAATCAGAGTTCTCACCCAGACAAGGGTGAGCCGCAGGATCATGGGTTGATGGGACTTGACCAAGACTCAGCCTTTGAGGATCAGGAGGCTCCCAGCACACCCGGAGGCAAGAGTGAGAGGCGCCAGGCAGGTGGGACCAGGCAGGTCAGAGGTGGCAAGGATAGGAGAGGAGCATTGCCAAGGCCCAGACAACCACTTGGTCTCCATGGGCTTTGAGAACCACCCTGGTGAGCCAGGCATCCCGGATGTGGTTGAAAGAAAAGAAGACAACAGTCTGTGGGACAGATCCCTGGGAAAGACCCAAACATGCTTGCACACAAGGTGGAATGCGATGGTTGGGTTTAAACCTTGATTTCATCATGAAGGCTCCATCTCTAATCCCACTGTGAGCAAAGATGTCCACCAATCGGAAGATATCATGCCAGGAGGGAAAGGAATGAGTGTGCTCTTCCAAGACCACCAGGGCACAGCCTGCATGGACTCCTCACTCCCCTGGGGAACTAACACTAGAGTCTGCAGAGAAGCTGGGTGGGGTGGTGGCATGGGAGAGGCAGAGGCTCCTGACCCCCTGGCTTCTCACCCCAGTTCTCCCAGAACAGGGCTGATGGCATCTGTTTTATGCTTCAATTTCTGTGTGGATTTCTTTTTAATAAAAGGACCATACCATTAAAATGCAGTAAGAAACCACGATTCCGGTGGGGACAGTGTCAAATCACTCGGCCATGGTATGACTGGCCCACCATACTGGGGAGGACTCATGACCTCTGCTTACTTGTCTCCATGGGAAGTGGTGGATGGACCCCAAAGCACATAAACAAAACCCCACACAGATAGGAAATACACAGGTGAAAGCCTTCCATTTCCCTTCCTGGTGTTTAGGAGGTGATTATGGTATCACATCCCTTTACTCCAGGAAATCCAGTATTTTTTTATGAGCAATTTCCATCTTTGTGGGGAAACATCACTTTTCTTTCTGCCTAATACATTGAAGGCTTAACTGCTTCTCCTTATTGCTTCCAAGTTTGTGTGATTTGGAGACAACTTTCCCCCTCAAGAAATATGATTTGTTCTTAGAGTTCGAAGCCCACCCACTGGACATCTGCATCTCCCCCACTACTTATCAAACGCTACAGGCAGCAGCATGGGATGGTTGCCAAGAGATGAGGGTCGCTGGGTGCAGCCTCCTCCAAGCATACGCTCCGCGCCATGGAGCAAAAGGGGCTCTGAGCAGGGGCTAGAGGCTTAACTCCATGGATATCTGTGTCTTCTGCGGCTGCAGATAAGTCACTTAACCTCCTGAGGCCTCGATTTCTGTCTCCACGGAACTAGAGGTGAGTATTTCTGGAAGGATGACAGAGTTGTGGGAGCAGTCACTTGAGGTCACGGAGGCATGCATATTTGCAAATGTACACATGAATTACTCTGCGTGTCCTGTCTCCAAATGGATTCTCCACAATAGCATGTTCCCAGGAGCCACCGAGAGGCAGATCCACCGGGATGCTCTGGAGATCTTGGTGCCCAAACGGCCCTCCAGGACCACACAAGAGCCCCGTCTCAATGTCTGTCAAATCCTGTGAGTCTTGTCCGCTGTGAGGAGAAAGAGTGAGCGATGGCCAGTGCCGGGGCTAGGTCAGATCCCCGCATGCCTGCAGAAACCATCACCTCCCCTTCAGAACAGGGAAACCAGCTCTCCCATGTTCACTGACTGACACATCAGATCTAGCCCCTCCTCTGTCCATCCTATGGCGTCTGTCAGATCCACAGACCGGGGTGTCCCAGCACCTGGTGGCACAGAGCTAGCCCAGGCAGCTGAGCAGAAGCCTTTGATGCAGAAGCATCTGGGAAGGGCCATACTTTAAGGGTCAGAACTGGCCCTGCAGGTCAGTGAGGTGACCCCAGTCTCATTCAGATCCCAGTGCAGACAGAGGCCTATGCCCATGCCCTCAGGGGTAGAACTTCCCAGGACACCTTGGCCTTGGTCTGGACCCCTCCACTTCCCAGGACAATGGACCACAGACACTTGTCATCCAGGCCAGCTTCATGGTCTTGAAGCCAGTGTGCCAGTGTCTGTACCCATTAGACTCCTTCTGGTGTGTTTGTCTCCAGTGTCCCCAGACGAACACTTGATTCAGCAGTTACCAAATTCAGCGCATTTCTGATGCCAAATAGTATGTGTGTGTGTGCAGAGCAAAGGACAGACTGCACCACAGAATGCCCTTGAGGTCTGTCCCAAGAGTCTGAGAGCAGAGGGTCATCCCATGCACGACTGGAACAAATATGTAACCGCCATGTCCAAGACCATTCACAGGAGGTGACATAGGGCACCTGGCGCCGCCCTCCTCAGAGAGCTGGGAAACATGAACTGCCTTGCACATGGAGAAAGTAAGACTCCCACTGGCTCCGTGAGGAAGGTAACCTCCCTGGGGGATCATCTGTCACTCATCTGCCTGAAATCATTGCTTCCATCTGCCTCTTTCCTTGGGGGATTTTCAATTCCCCCTGTCCTAGTCCAAGAAAGGCCTGTGAAGGAGAACCATTGCAGAGTCTCTGAGTGAGATCTTGTGGGGTCAAGTGGAACCATCACATGGCCTGTGTGGACCAAGGCAGAGCACGGGTGTTGGAGCCAGCAGGTCTATCTGTGACAGTGTCCTCGGTCAATGCACTTGACCTCTCTGATCCTTATCTCCTCACTGGAAAATGTCAAATGATGCAGCCTCCTGAGCCAGGGCTTGTGAGGATCACTTCTAGAAGGCATTGTGCTTCCTTCCTCGCTCTGTGGTCCAGTGTCTTTAGTCTCCCAGGGAGTTTGAGCCACCTGTGACCTTGCCGTGACTCATCACAGGACCAGTGGAGGCAAACACAGCATGTTCTGTGGAGCAATCATGTTGCCCTGTATCCCAGTAGGTGCTGTCCCAATTATTTCAGATCTACCTGGACCCTTCCGGGGTGCCAGGGAACAGGATAGGAATTTATTTCAAGCTTGAAGGTGGTTTCAGAGACACCAGAAAATGCACCCATTTCATGGGGTCATGGTCATGCATTTCATTCACGGCAGATCCACTCTCTTTTGACTGCACCGAAAGTCCCTGGTCCACACTGTCCACACTTCCTGCTGCTGTGTCCAGGAGATGTGCATCACACATGTGCATTTGGGTATTGACCATTGGAAGAAGCACTGGACACAGAACAGCAATCGGCCTCATTACAACTCACTCGGAAACATTTTTACGGAGCCTCCAGGTCCCACGTTAGGGAGCACAGCTCTCATTAAGTTCCAGTAGAGAAGAAAAAATAATCCATAAAGTGAGTTCAGCCAGAAAGTATTGTAAGAGAGCAGTCTGGAGTCAGGAAAATCCCATCAAGAGTCAACGGTGGAAGACTGTTTCTCTAGTGAGGACGCAAGCTCATTAGATGCATTCAGATGTGTAAGTGGATGATTTCCTAAATGTTTTCGTCTAAGGCACATTTCTATTTTTGCTATAAAAAAAATGATGTGGTAGAAATTTGAGCATGACATCAGATGTAGGCGCTATTAGTTTTGCAGCATTAATAAACCTCACACAGTGTGTAACAGTGCACTGCCGGCCTCTCCTGGCTGCAGTGCTCTCAGTGTGGGCAGTGGGAGACAGAGATGCCAACTGAGGGAAGCCTCTAGCCACCGACATCAGGACGCCTCGGCCCAGCTGACAGGGTGCAGTGGGTCTGCCGCCCGTGGAGTATGCTTCCTGGGCTTGCTTGCACATCTCCAGATGACTGGTGATGAGAATCGTCATCTATTAGAGTGGGGGAGAGAAGCCTCCTGAAGGATGAGCATTTGTATCTGTGGCCATATGTCCAGATGTTTGGGGTCCCTGCCGTCACTGAGACGGCAGTTTAATCCAAGAGCCTATGTGTCTCTCGCATTCATTCATGCGGCTCACTCCCCAGACAGTTATGAGCACCCACCATCCCAGATGCTGAAGATGGAAGGAAGACAGGACCCTGGCCTCATTCTGGTCAGTGTGACCAGCATATCTGCCTAGACGAGTGTTCTGGGCTGTGGGTAGGGTGGAAACACATTAGTCCCCACTTAGACACAGGGACACATTCCAACACCCCAGCCGAGCCTGAAACCGCAATACCAAACCTTTATATACAGCATGTTTTCTTCCTGTGCATCCACAGCTCAGATGAAGTTTGACTTATAAATTAGGCACAGTAGGAAATGAACAACAATAACTAAAAATAGAATCAAACTGTTATAACAACGTACTGTCATAAAAGTTATGCGCTTGTGATCTTTGTCTCTTAAAATATCCTGGCCAGGCTCAGTGGCTCAGCCTATAATCCCAGCACTTTGTGAGGCCGAGGCGAATGAATTGCCTGAGTCTGCGGATTCAAGACCAGCCTGGTCAACTTGGTGGGACCCCGTCTTTACAATAAATCAAAAATTAGCTAGGCATGGTAGCGCATGCCTATAGTTACGGCTACTTGGAAGGCTGAGGCAGAAGGATCACCTGAGCCCAGCAGGTCAATGCTGGGGTAGCCATGAGTGTGCCTCTGTACTCTAGCCTGGGCGACAGAGTGAGACTCCAACTCAAAAACAAACAAAAAAATCTTGTCATACTGTTCCTCATGTCACTGTAACTGAAACCCCAGGAATGGACAGCACAGATAAGAGAGACCATTGTAGGACATTTAGACTGAAAGTACAACAGCTTGATGGATGAGGAAAAACTGTAGCTCCCGCATGTACCAAAGCACACACTGAATTAAGCTTTATCAGCTGACGATGGCACCACAAGCTGAAACCTCCAAGGCATTTGCCCTCAACCCAAATACTGTATTTCTTAGCTTTGGAAGGTTTTGCCTGAGTTAAGAAGCATCCAGGTCTCGCATTATTGAATGAACAAGGGCAGAGCTCAATTATTCAGTGAATCATTTTCACTCATAAGTGCAGAGGTGACCTCCAGCACACCTCCTCATCATCCTCAGAGTGTGGATCTCGAAAGAATTAGGAGTGTTCCTCCTGCCCAACCGTGGGGTTGTTATTCTAAGCCTGTGCTCGGTGTGAAGCGGTATCCTGGGTGTTAGTAACCGGGCACTCATGCTTGTCATTTCAACAACGTCACGCTTCCTCATCCTTCTAGCTGGCCCTGTGGAAACCTGCACTTTGTTTCTGTGGAGATGGAGATGTGCGCTTAAACTCAGGGAGACAAGTGAGATCTGAGATTGAGGATGTGTTGTTTTGGTTTACCCCCGAATTCCATCCTAACCCAACTAACATATGCTCAGTTTTCAGGTTAATAGCACACGTGATTGTCGTCTCCATGGAAACTGTGCTTAATTAGGACTGTCCGCTATACTTCTAAACAAGTGAAAGCATTCCAGTCTTGGGTTTCATATACATACATAATGTGGTCACTTGACCGGCACAGTTCATTAGCAGGAAAACGCAGCTCAAAGTTTGCAGAAAGTGCCGTTAGCCTTGAAAAATGGGGTTGATGTATGTTGAATAATTTGAATGCACTGTCTTGTACAATACATAACCCGAGTCAAGTAGACATCTCTTATGCAGATGTGTATTTTAAAAAGCAGTGACTGGCACAGCCCCTAAAATGAAACTTATTTTGCATTTAGACGCAAGGAAACCATAGCCTCTTCCTTGCATCTCCTGTTGAAAGCCCACTATCTTTCTTTCCTGGCTTCTCCTTTCCTGCCTATTGAAAATGGCAGATGTGGATTTTCTGAGTCAAAGATGGTGAGGGCAGTGTGAGTAAGTCCCATCACCTAGTCCTAAAATACACCCTTTTGCAGAGTACAACATGGCTAACTAATACTGGAGGGACGTCAGTGTGGACTGTTGCCTCAAAGCCTGTTCATGAGAAGTGGGAGCCTGCACTCATGTGGAGATACATGCCTGAAGTCTAATTATGCAGTTATAGTTATAATTTTATTTGTAAATGTGTGCCAAGAGTTGACAAATACGTGTGTGTGCGTGTGTCTATACGTATATGCCATCATTTTGACATGTATCCCATAAACACAAATATGTTTTCATGTATGCATAGTATGTTGCCAAAAGATCTCGTATCTGAGGTCCCTTACCTCCCTCCTCAGACCCACCCTTCACCTCTCTCTGTAGACTAGTGTAGTACTGGGTGTACCCGGGCACCAGGCCATGTCTACACTGCCCCTGCCGTGCAGATAGAAACCAAGGCAGCCTGATGAGAACAGCACCTGGCTTTCTGGTCAGAGCCCAGGGGAGGGAGGGCCACTGGAAGCTGCTCCAAGTCCAGCTCCCAGGGGCTGGTGGATAAAATTGTAAGTGTGTTTATGTCTGTGGAAGGAGGACAGTGCTAAATGACCCCAGGACCTTTAACAGCCGCATGGTGATGTCATTCTAAGAAAGTGGTGTCTGTGTTTGTATTATGTACAGAGTGAACAATTGAAAATCAATGCCAATGACCTGAAATGGTCTTCCAACAGAAGGAAATGAAATTAGTGCTCTGGACAAAATGGACCAAAGATGAACTGCTACTAAGCATTAAAATGGTTACTGCTGGCTTTGAACATGGCAGAACGAGACATCGGATACAGTGAGAGCAGTCTTTATCATGCCATAGAAAATGTGGTGCAGGGCCTCCTGGGATTCAACCCCAGGAAGTAGCTGGGACAGCAGTAGTGGACTGGCTTTATAGAAGTCTGTCCCAATGCAGATAGGGTCTAGTCAATTCAAAGTTGAGCCAGAGATGAAGCAGGGAATTATTTGGATGGGCTGCTGGGGTCTGTATCCAGATGAGAGAAATATGTGCATCTGTGATCACAGTACTGTTTTCCAGACAATGATGGTCATTCCTGAGGTCACGGGCACAAAGCGCTGGCCTCTGAACAGTGACGTGAAGAAATATGAGGGTGTCTCTCATGTTTGAACCGTGTTGATAGCCCAGAGCTTTCAGGATGTGCTGCAGTCTACACCAGAAGCATACTAAAAAGTGACTTTATTTCTTTCTTTGCAGAGGAAGAAGGTGGAGACCTGGTCCAGCCGGGCATCAGCTTTCCGGGGCCAGCAGAGGAAGATCTAGGTAGAGTACAGACGTCGGCTCTCGTTATGGCAGGGACGGGACAGAACCTGGCACACCTGGGCGCCTTCAGTTGCAGGGAACCCCCCACAGCACATGTTAAGCACATTTGCCATTAAAAAGTATCCCAATAAGAACTAAGTATAGTGGGACAATTTTTTTTCCCCCAAAATAGTGGTATATAAATGTCACAGAAGCTCAGGTGAGAAATCCTCAGGAATCCACCATGGTGGTTCTGAACCTAAACGGTCATGTCCCCAAAGGGGCATGACCCCGCCTTCCTTTGTTCCTCTGAGACTAAAACTTACTCTAATCCATCTTTTATTTGCATTTTTTAATGTACTGTTACTTGACATGGAACAGCCAATCTTTCCAGGCAAGCCCAGTGCACAGGTGGTCTGAACACAGAGTACAATCGTGCACTTCCTTCCGAGGGAGTCAGAGCAGCTGCCATGTTGAACATGTGGTGTCCTCTTCGGTGTGGTTTGCATCACATGGAAATTGCACACATATGCTGCCTCAGACATGGCTAAGCTGGAGCCCTGTGTGCCCTCAGTCATTTAATATGGAGATGCTCACATGAACAAGGGCAAATGCTTCTTCTGTTAGAGGTGTAACATGTTGAATAAATTCAACATCAAATGGTTGAATAAGATCAACACCAGACTTGACTGTAAAGAGAACCCTCTGTGGCTCTGGCTTCCCTGCCCTTGGGTTACTCTCCAGACTGAAAGGGTTTCAGCTCCTGCCTCAAATCGCTGCTGGCCCTTGGTTGCTGCAACACTGGGGGGTTATGTCAGTATCATGGATCATAAGTCCAATTTATATCTAAGTTTGAATTTTTAAAACATAGTTTAGACCTTTCACCAGTGAATCTGTTGCTTGTTTAATTGGCTTAAAGAGTCATATTAAAACATTGAAGGAGTTCACTTTGTACGAAGATGTGATTTCTTTAAAAGAAAACTACAGCCAGAAAATGTTTGCATTTCAATTTAAAATTATGAAAGCGAGTAGAATTCTAAAGGATGACAGTACATTATCCACTGTGATTGAGTTCTAAACTTATTTCTAGCTTGACATTCTAAACAAGCCTTTCTTCACTTGGAAATATGCAAATGAAAGTACTTTTACTTCTTATTAGAAAGGAGTAATGGCTATCACATTAGAATAATTATGCAACTTTTAAAATTTTCATTCTGGCAGAACTCTCTAGCACTATAAATATTCACTACTAGGCACACCCAGAGAGGCTTCCAAATGAATATGACTCATTTGACTTTTGTTTCACTGAGACTTTGAAAGTAGCTCACCTGCATTTTGTACCGTGTCTGGAAGATATTAATAACACAGTTGTGTCTGTGATGCCAGTTCTTCTCTGACAGCGTTCTCTGAACACTTGTCGGGGACAATACCCTCTCTCAAGTAGCATCCTGTCCCTGGGAGTTGCTCCACCTGAGACAGGCACAGCAGGAGAGCACTGAGGATGGAGAAAGGGAGCGCAGAACTAAGATGAGATCGTAGGAGTCACTGTTGCCCAAGTTCTTACCTTGCATTCCCGGATTAAGAGTTTAAATTTGTTCCACAATCCCATAAAGTGGGTGCTAAGGGGTGAGGATGAGGGTGGGGTCAGAATGCCACACTGGGGGCTGGTGCAGGCCAGATTATAGGGACAAAAAGTCTTTTCTTGTTGCAGCAAAATACATAACATAAAAATTACCATTTTAACCCTTTCTAGGGTTAAGTGTGGCTTGGCGACATTGAGTACATCCACACTGTCATGCTGCCATCGCCACCATTCATCTCCAGAGCTCTTTTCATCTTGCGAAACTGAGACTCTGTCCCCATACTAACTCCCTCTTCCCCCTCCCCTACCCTTCTACTTTCTGTCTTTATGAATCTGATGGCTCTAGGGAAGTCATTTTAATGGAATCATGTAGTATCTGTTTTACTGGCTTTAGTTACTGGCTTATTTCACCCAGCATAATGTTTTCAAGTTATTCCATGATGTAGCATGTGTCAGCATTCCCACATGCTGTTTATCCATTCCTCAGTGGCTCAACGCCCAGGTTAATTCCACCTCTTGGCTGTTGTGAATATTGCTATGAACACGGGCAAACAAATCTCTCTCCACACCCCTGCACTCTGCTCTTTTGGGCGTATACCCAGAAGGGATTGCTGGTTCATATGGTAAACCTGAGTTTGCTTTTTCTGAGGACCCTTCACACCGTTTAAAGATTGAACGTATTTAGCAAGTGAGCTCTAGTCTCGCCATGCAGTGGTACTTGGTGGTTAAAAGAATGAGAAGAGTGGCTCAGCCTGTAATCCCGTGCCTTGGGAGGCTGAGGTGAGTGGATTGCCTGAGCCCGTGGGTTCGAGACCCGCCTGGGCAACTTGGCGAGACCTCATCTCTACAATAAATCAAAAATTAGCCGGGCGTGGTAGCACGCACCTGTAGTTCCAGCTACTCGGAAGGCTGAGGCGGAAGGATCGCTGGAGCCCAGCAGGTCGAGGCTGCGGTGGCCGGGAGCGGCCACTGCACTCCAGTCTGGGCGACTGAGTGAGACTCCAACTCAAAAAAAGTAAATAAATAAATAAAAATAAAAATAAAGAATGAGAGGAGTCAAACCGTAGAAGATTTAGAAGAAAGGAATGGGGAGACATGGTGACTGCTGACTGTGAGGACTCTCAAAGTGTGTCTAGCTTTCTTGCGGGGTGGTGAGTGGGCGAACGGCTCTGTGAGCAAGGAGAAGTCTAGCTGCCCTGTCAGGCGGGTCAGGAGAGCATGAGTCAGTCAAGTATAGACATGTGACCTGGTGTCATAAGACTTGCATAGAGGGCAGCCCAGTCAGGAAAGCAGAAGTTTTGGGTCTAGTGAAATACTAGTTCTCAACCTGGCATCATCAGTGTTACTCAGGGAGCATTTAAAAACACAGATGCTGGTGACCAGGCTGTCACAATCTGACTTATTCATCTCAGCAGGACTTGGTTATAGTGGTCTTCAGAAGTTCCCTACCTCGTCATTTTTATAAACGAGAGAAACACTATTTTTTTTCACGTTTAAAATCTTGTTCCAGCTTTATTAAGTTATTATTGACAAAACTAATCAAGCCAATTAATGTATTAATCACCTGACATACTTACCATTTTTGTGTATGGCGAAAACTTTTAAGATGCAATCTTATCAATTTTCAAACATACAATGCATCATTATTAATTATGGTCACCATGTTGTACAATAGATTTCCTGAACTTATTCCGTCTGTCTGTCTAACTGAAACTTTGCACCCTTCAACCAACATCTCGCCAATTCCTCCTAGCCCCCTCCCTTCCGCTAACAATCTTTCTGCTTTCTGTTTTATAAGTTTGTCTTGTTAAGATGTCACATAAATCCCAGCACTTTGAGTGACTGAGGCGAGAGGATTGCCTAAGCCCGCGGGTTCGAGACCAGCCTGGGCAACATGGTGAGACCTCAGCTCTGCAATACATCAAAAAAATTAGCCGGGCGTGGTAGCATGAGCCTGTAGTTCCGGCTACTTGAAAGGTTGAGGCAGAAGGATCACCAGATTCCAGCAGGTCAGTGCTGGGGTGGCCATGAGCTTGCCACCACACTCCAGCCTGGGTGTCAGAGTAAGACTCCAACTCAAAAAAAAAAAAAAGATTCCACGTAGAAGTAAGAGCATGTGGTATTTGTCTTCCAGTGTGTGATTTCACTTTGCATGATATCCTTCTTGTTCATCCATGTTGTTGCAAATGACAGGATTCCCTTCTTTTTAAGGCTGAATTCTGTTTCACTGTGTGTTATACACACACACACACACACACACACACACACACACACACACTACATCTTCTTTCATCCATCCACTGATGGTCGTATCTTGGATATTGTGGCTAGGACATCAATGAACATAGGAGCTCCGTTCCCCTTCAACATGTCAATTTCATTTCTTTTGGACAGATTCCCGGAAGTTGGACGCTGTATTATCCCTACATAACTCTAATGTGTTCCTAGGATTGAGAACCCTGATATAAAAAGCATGAAGGGGCCAGGCCTGGTGGCTCACGTCTTTAATTCCAGCACTCTGGGAGGCCGAGGCGAGAGGATTGCCTGAGCCCATGGGTTTGAGACCAGCCTGGGCATCATGGCAAGACCTCGTCTCTACAATAAATAAAAAAATTAGCTGGGTGTGGTGGTGCATGCCTGTAGTTCAAGCTACTTGGAAAGATGAGGTGGAAGAATTGCCTGAGCCCAGCAAGTCAAAGCTGCAGTGACCATTAGCATGCCACTGCACTCCAGCCTAGGCAACAGAGTGAGACTCCAACTCAAAAAAAAAAAGGTAATTAACAGAAAAAGCAAAAAAACAAAGAAAGAAAAGAAGGAAGGAAAAAGGAAGAAGAGACGGAGGCAGCGAGGGAAGAAGACTGAATTATATTCCCAGTGTTAGTATAATAACTGGAAGCAAATAGCATAGTTTTAGACATTTATTTTTCTAAACTGAGTTTTCCAATTTCATCATCTCTAAATTGAGAGGGTTAAATGATGATTTTTAAAGGCTCTTCCAAGTCACAAATTTATGGATCTGTAATTCTATTGGGTCAAATTAAAATTAAAAACACTTCATAATGATCTTAATGCTATTATAGTGAGTGAGTAATGATCACTTCCAAAATACTGTGAAACATTTTACAGCACGGTATAGGTTACAGTCATAAAGCAATGAAGTGACATTTGCTTCTGGTCCCATTCAAAGCATCAATCTTTTCTTTTCTCCAACTGCCTTGAGTCTCTAAAAGCTCCAGGGAAAGATGAGTGACATTTACTGAAGAACCTCAGATTTTCATTAGTGACAGATACATTAGTAAAGTCACCCTGCGCCCACATTATTACCCATTAAGCTTTAAGAGCATATGCATTCTCTAAGGCTCACACAGTATAACATGTGAAAAGTAATCTTATGAGAAACGTGCCTGTGGAATATCAGAAGATAAAGGAGCTTTCTATAAAATTAATCTAAAGTCAGGATAAAATGGATTAATGTGTCACATTCAGAATGACTACAATGGAAGAGAAAACCCCACTTTTTCTAGAAAAAATATTTCTAAGGAAGACCTTCAGATGCACTAAAATTAAATTGCCCTGTCAGTAATTTTTGTAACATTGACTCATTATAGAAGGTTTGATTTCTAAGAAGGGCATTTCTTCATTCTCTTTAATGTTATATTTGAAGCAACTGTAAAGAGTCGGTGATTTATTTGAATTTATGATGTGTGGTGTTGACCCAAGTTTTGCATTGATAAATTAATGCAAAATGACATGAAAAATAAGGCAGTTTAAATCATTAATCTAAAAATGTTAAACCTATATGTATGAGGCACAATACTGAGAAAATGTACACATTGTGTAATTTTAAAACACCTGAAATATTAAAATAATACTGACCATCTTCCACAGGCCAGGCATATATACTGTGAAAATATTTTTTATATAGTAGGACATTTTGTAGCATTTTTTTAATTATCTGCACAGCATTCAAGTGCACGAATGTCTCACACTAACCCTGACACAAATCTTATCTAATAAGACCTATTCTTTTGGAGTGTTGATTTTTTGAGTTCTTTTACAAATAAACCCCCTGGTTCTACATATGCTTGTAATTTTGTAACTCTATGGGCGTCCATATTTATTTCCTTGAGATTAACTTCTAGAAATAGTGAAAGCAGTGATGTGCTAAATTTCTGTCTAGAAAGAAGGTAACAACCTATTCGACTTTCCAACTCATTCATTTACTGGGTCCTCAGCCACCAGGGTCTTCCTCCTCCTCTCTGTCCAGCCCTTTCTCCCAGCATTCCTGTCCTCTTCCACCTCCACATTTCACTCTGTCTCTCCTGGACACCCAAGGAGAAGGCCTTTCCCAGCTTGTGGCATCAGACCCGCCATCATCACCTCAGAGGAGCCAACATGGGGAAGGTTCTAGAGAATGCACTTTATTTTACCAGTTCTATTTTTAAATTGTGTTTCCTTACACGTTACTTAAAAGTCAGTTGCATACTTAATCTTTGTGAAAATCGGGACATGGGGTTTCCAACTGAACTTCTGCGATACAGTCCCCCAACTTTCCTCCTCAACATCCACCTTTAACTTCCAGAGTTCCCAGGCCTGGTCACAGCCCAGTGAGCCGTGGCACTGTGTCCTGGGCAAAGCCCTCCTCACCCAGCATGTCTACCGACCCCTCCCCATCCAAGCCCTCATCCATTCCATCACCCAGGGAGCCTCTTTCCCCTGGTGGGACATGCTCCATAAATGACCTGCCAGCTCTCACATTTGATGGGCTTCATGTGGGGAGGGGCTGGAAGGAGACAAAGGCATAGTCACCGCACAGAGGAGGGAAGCCCCAGCACCTCAGAAAGGCCTGAAGTGTTCCCTAAAAACACAGCCAGCAGGCAGGTCAGTGCAGATTGATGACCTGGGAAGGATGGAAAGGAAGAGTCCCAGGCTTGGGTTCAGAGGGGTCATGGGATTCCCAGAGGTGGAGAAACCAGTAAGGCTGTCCCAGCCTACAGCCTGGCCCATATTGGGGACCTTGTGGGTGGCTGGGGTGGGAGGGTTGGGGATGTCCCATTGTGCAGGTTAAAGATTGGTACTTAGGAGAAAAGTTTGAGACTGCATTCCAGAAATTTGGATGAACAACCCCATGGAGAGGGTGGCTGTGTGGATTGGGACCACATGAGACTTGCATGGCTCCCAGACTCCCTCAGAAGTCCTGACAGCAGCTCTCAGTGCATAGATCCTTTCAGAGTCTCCTTGACATTGAAGAGTGGCCTCAAAGAAAGCATGCACTTCTGTGGAGCCCATGCTGGCTACCATAGTACCCCGGAACGGAGGGGCTGGTTGGGGGCCGAATGGAGCTGGGGTCCCTCTGAAGCCCTGCTGTGAGGGTCATGCATGTGACTGTGGGCGGGGTCACCAGGGTCTCATCTCACCCTCCTGGACTGGAGACCAATAGGACCAACCAGCATGCATGATTTACAGAGTTCTTTTAGAACGCCAGTAAAACACTGACCCAACCTTTGGGTTCCTGCAACTAAGAAATGCAGCCTCTTTATGTAGCCCCTACAGAAACCTTCCAGAAGATACAGGAATACAGGGCCCACCAGGAGAAGCTGAGGGCTTTGTGGGTGGATGGCAAGCATTTGATTTTAACTGGCAGAGTTCAGAGGCTCCACAGGAAAGTGACGTCTGAGTTAGACCTCAAAGGGAAACAGGAACCAGGAGTACACAGGACAGGACATCCCCCACCCCTGCCCCGGCCTCCTGGCTCTGCACCAAGTTTCTGACCTCAGCATAATGATGCTGGGTCCCAGTGACCCTTGCTGTGACAGCCTGTGTGTGATTGGAAGCATCTCGGGTCTCATCAGGAGACACCAGAGGCAGCCCTACTCCCACACGTGACAGCCAAAAGTGTCTCCAAAAGTCGCCAAATGTCCCCTCGGGGCCTAATCCCTCCTCGCTTGAGTCTTGCACAAGAACTGCACTAAAATTTGGATATTTCTATTTTTAAAAAAAATACAGAAAGCAAAGAGACTTGAATGAGCTCACAAGATTCTATTTTAGCCTTGAAATTGGATATATATTTTTTTATTTATTTAAATAAATAAATGTACTAACCAAAAAGTATCTAGGTGAGTTCTTTTTGAATAGAATAAGCGTTAAAACATGGCACTAATGGCAAACAAAATAACTTTGGGCTTTGAGGCTTGCTTGGGACTCAGCCGAAGCGGGATTTGGGATGCAGAAGATTGAAATGTAGAAGAGGAGAGAGAGAGAACTCACTCAGGCAACCCTGTT
The DNA here is from genome assembly GCA_963574415.1 of Tarsius wallacei. NCBI lineage: Eukaryota > Metazoa > Chordata > Mammalia > Primates > Tarsiidae > Tarsius > Tarsius wallacei. The sequence continues at coordinate 20,256 of CAUYQG010065000.1, read as the reverse complement.
CTTTTTATTCTCTATTAACAAAGGGGGGAGTTTCAAAACACTACTTCTACCTTGTTGGATGGTTAAGAGGATTAAATCTGATAATGTAAGAGCTTAGAACAAGACATGGCTCACAATAAGTATTCAGTACTTTTTTTTAACTTTTTTTTTATTCAGCACATGTTAGCTTTGGTTGTTGTTAGTATTGTCACCATGATGGCTATGATGACCAGGGGACTTGGCATCACCAGCCCAGGTGCAAAGGCACATTCGGGGTCTTCAAGAACCTGATTTGGGAGGAGACAGGCAGGCAGCGGAGATGGGTCTGGATAGATGTCCAGTTTCTCTTAGTGTCATTTCAGAATATGATTTCCATGACAACCAATTCATTTGCAAATTGCAATAACTGAAAACATGGACTTTGGGGATTAATTTTAGATTCTGAAGATGTTTTGTAAGGGTTTGCCTCTTCAACTGCATATAAGTCATAAGCATGCTCGTGTGCAAATGGGCGTTCAAAAGTGAATCAGGGTTTGTTCATGGGCAATATTTGTGTTGTAGATGGAGAATTAAGTAGAAACAGGCTGGCTGTCCCTGGAGAACAATGGGACCTTGCTGGCACATCAGGATGTGAGCCTGTGTCTGTGGATGTGGCTTCAGGCTCAGAAGACATGAAAGGTCAGTTGTCAGGGGAAGAAGCCAGGAAAACCCACCAAATGTTAGGCTCCCAGAGGAACTTTGCAATGTGTGAAAATGAAAAGCAGCAGAAGCACAGCTGCCTCCTCCAAGGATCTGAAAATTGTGCTGACTCTTGAGGGCTATGCCACTCTGTAAACAGGGTGTCAGGTATGAGAAGGTCCAGCTGTCTGCTAGGTAAGATGAGGACCGAAAAAGATAAGGGCAAGGATGGAAAAGAAGCTGACTGCCACCGAGGACTCCCATGTGTGTCCCTGAGTCCTGGGCACCTCAGGTCAATCCACTTAAGCCCACAGCAAACCTACAGGGACACGGTCATTGCTCTCATTCTACAGGTGAGGGAACGAAGCTCCAAGAGACCAAGTGATTGTCCAAGGTCATTCACGGACTGTGACCACTCCAGATCTGAATTCAACCAAGCCCTACCAGATCGTTTGACACCACATGCTGCTTCCCCAAGGAAACCACAACACAACGTATCTGAGTCCCATCGAGCTGCTTTATAAACAAAAGGCAAACATTTTATTTGACACGTGAAATTGAAGTAGGTGTTATGTAATTAATAAGAAGTTGTGTTCGGAATAAATGTAGAACAAACTTGCATACATTTATACGCTTAATCAATTTGGCACATCTTCCGGAGCTGATGAATTAGTCTTCTCTGTAGAAGCTGTCAGAATGTTTCATCTTCTCAAGCAGTACTTGTCCTCCCCAGGGCATTGGTTAATTCAGCGTAAGACCTTTTTACCATGCAGGCATCCCCCATTTCCACTGCAGTGTGGAGCTGGGAAATAAATTTCTGGAGTGGATGCCCGTCTTCTATGGAAACGAGGGTGCCGGAGTCTAGGACAATCAGCATGTCACACGAGCAGAGACAAACCCCACGACTTGGGAACTGAAGAGAAACATTGAATCTGAGTCTTACCAAAGTGTGACAAGAGGCATGTGTGTTTCATGGGCACTTTAAATCTACCAGGTCTCACGTTTGATGTTTAATGAATGCCAGCTATCATTCACATCAATTAGACATTTAACTAGTGTCTTTCAGAAGTCTCCCTGAAACCTGGGCTCCTCAGCCTGGGAAGCATCAACCACATAGGAGGGTACAGTCCTCTGGCATCCTCTCGTCTGGTCCTTGTGTTAGGGGTGTGTGAGGTCTCTGCCATGAAGCAGAGACCTCAGCATGCCTACAAAGCTTTCACTTGTCAAACTGAGAGTTAATTAGACAAATCCTGGGAATATCAGCAACATGCTTTTAAGAAAAGTTGCACTCCAGGTTCTCGGGTTGTCTGCCCAGTGGCTCAGACTGTGAACAGTGAGGACCTAACCCCCGTGTTCTGCCGCCCTGTGCTGTGTGCATGTGCACGTGGTGATCAGGGGCACGGCAGAGGAGGGCAGGAGAAGCCACAGGTCCAGCGTCCCAGGAGGGCACAATGAAGATGAGTGTCTGACACTCCCAGCCCACGGGCATCAGCAGGCAGAGAGAGGGGCAGGGACAGCCTAGGGCAGCAGGCCATCTGCAGCAATGCACAGGCGATCTGCGTTCCTCCGAGACACGGCACCTGCCAGCTCCCCGGAAACAGATGTTGGCTAGAAATGGAAAACACTGAATTTCCGAACCGGAAAATGGAGGTGAGATTTGGCTAAGCCCACCCGGCCATGTAAGCCCCCTGGAAACTGCAACCTTCCTTCCTAATTAAGAGACACTCCCTAATTGTGCTCTGTTCCTCAGAACTAAAATAAATACTTTCTTTTTTTTTTTTTTGGAGTTGGAGTCTCACTCTGTCACCCAGACTGGAGTGCAGTGGCCGCTCCCAGCCACCGCAGCCTCGACCTGCTGGGCTCTGGCGATCCTTCCACCTCAGCCTTCCGAGTAGCCAGAATTACAGGCGCGCGCTACCACGCCTGGCTGAATTTTTGATTTATTGTAGAGATGAGGTCTCGCCGAGTTGCCCAGGCGGGTTCAAACCCGTGGGATAAATACTTTCTAATAGATAATTATAGGCGCACTGGAGGTTGCAGAAATAGTACAGAGATGCCCCAGTCCCCCTCGCCCGGTTCCCCCAAGGGCCCCGTAGTACACTAGTCCAGTGTCCAACATCAAAGCATTCTTCTTCCAGACAAGGATGGTGGAACTCAGAGACCCGTCTGCTCACTTGTTCGTGCTGTCATTCATCTGTCCGTCCAAGTGTTTACCAACATTCCACAAAGTGCACAACTTGATGGCGATGTGGAACGGAGAGACGCAAACAGCTCACGTGGGCTCCAGCATCCTCGGATTTCCCAGGTGATGCAGGCATTTGGAGTCGCTATTAGCAACTCACTCTGAGTGCTGCCCCTCCAGTGAAAAGCTGCACCCACATGAGATGGCTCTCACTGCTGGAAACAGCGGTGGGAGGACCCTGCTCTTGTTAGACATTGAGGAAAGCACGGTGGTGGGAGAGGGGAGCTGCCCGCAATGAGTCGGGAATGTGGCTTCTGCCTAGCACAGAATGTCCTCTCCCCACCTGCGTTCCAGTCCAGCCCTCATTCTTTTCTTATGCCAGTCCTCCCGGAAGGCCACCTAGGTCCTTCATGGTGAAGGTGTTTTTAATGCCGAGCACGTCCCTGTTTTCTATAGCACAAAATACAGAATCCGAAAGGACATCTTAAACTTCATTTTTAAAACCTTATGAAGTTTTATAAATTCAGTTTGGTAGCAACTGTATCAAGAGATCAGGGAGAAGATAATGTATGCTGAGTAGGAGTTTACAAAAGGACATAGCACTAGTAGAATCAATATTTAAGGGAACGTTGCAAATGCAGGCCGGGTGCATGCAACTCCCCTCGGCCACCTGTGGGTGGGTCTCACATCCTGGCACATCCCGAGGGCTTCACTCACATTAAGCAGTGTCACATGTTCTCTTCCTAGCTGTGGGTACTCACACTGCACTGCTACCATCCCGTCATAAGGAGGAAGGCAAGGTGCGCAGGCAGAGGCCACAACCAGCGTGTGGGAACATGCGTCCATCTCGGGGCCCAGGCTCCCAATGCATGTGATGCATGTGGCCACTATATCACCTCCCGGGAGAGTCAGGGCCTCCTGGGAAACATGCACCAGCCCTCAGGTGACACAGCCCAGAGACCATTTCATGGAGATCACCCAATGAGAGAGTTGGGGCTGCTCAGGACAGGTGTGCCAGAGCTCAGGTGATGCAGCCCAGAGAGCATCTCATGGAGATCACCCAGTGAGAGAGTTGGGGCCGCCCAGGACACGTGTGCAAGAGCTCAGGTGATGCAGCCCAGAGAGCATCTCATGGAGATGACCCAACAGAAGAGTCAGTGCTGCCCATGATGCATGTGCCAGAGCTCAGGTGATTTTCAAGGAAGGAAGAGAGGATGGAGGAGCACAAAGGGCATGGGTTGGGAGAGGACTGCAAAAGCGTTGCCCCGAGCACCCCTGTTCAATCAGGTTGTTTCCCATTCCACCCTCCCCACCATGCATGGCATTGGCAGCTTGGCCTTCTTTCCACCATGGAGTTCATGCAGCCTCCCTTCCTCCACCAAGCTCATGTGGCCTCAAGGAAAGAGCAAAAGAGCCACTCCTCTAAAGAAAACTACAAAGGAGCTCTTCTTCAAAAAACTGCCTGCGCCTTCCACTAGCAAAGGCTCCCTCCACCTAAAGCCAAATGCACACCTGCTAAGATATATCGTGCACCCGGATGCACCATCATTAAAATGAGCAGTGTTTCTGGATGGAGCATCCCAACAGTGGTCAGACGTAGCACTCGTAAGACTCAGTGGTTACACCTGGGGTTTTGGTGCCATGAAGACAGGCGAGAAGTTGACTCCATCTGCTTGTTGGATCATGAGTCACACGTGTGTGTTTATTTTTCAAACACTGGCCCTTGGCAGTGTACTGTGGCCCTGGGGAGCAAGGAGTGCAGACGGGTTGCAGGCAGCATGGCATGCCGTTTGCACCTGGGAAACTGCCAGATGCGGTCCTCAACAGCAGCAGCGCACTAACTGAATTTCACTCAAGGCAGCTACGTAGATGATGTTGTTGAATGACATCTGTAGAAGAACGTAAAAGTGATGAAAACTGATAGCCCGTGGCTTGTTTGTAGAGTCTGGGGCACCTCAGACAGCCCTGACTTGGAGCAGTCCACGGCATGCCAGTGACTGAGCGCTGTGCGCCTGTGTTTTGTGACTTGTCTGTACCACTTTGTCTTCCAGTTGGGCACAAAATCAAGCTTGCTCATGTCCAGCCCTGGCTGGCATGGCTGTTGCTCCCAAATTGCATTTTCGTCCTAATGAGATCTGTCTGCTCCATCCCAGGTTGCCAGGACATAGTGTATTAGCTCTTCTGTTCCTGTTTGTTTTTGTCTTCAAACTGTCTATACTCTGGCTGTGGCAGACCAAGTTTAAAATGGACTGTTAAATGCAAATTATGAAAAATTTGTATTTAAAGGGGGAAAAGCAAGTTACCTACTACACACGTAGATGGTGTACATGGAGGTACACAGAACAGAGCTGACGTTTATATAACATCTGAGTGTCACAGTAACACAGTCATGTTATTATCCTATGCTTAGATAAGAAGTTGAGTCCTGTCAAACACCGATCAGCTGGTAAGTGACCAAGCTGGGATTTGGACCCAGATTCTCAGGAACATTAGTGCTTGGCATGGATCTGGGGCTATAAATTTGGTTTCTCTCTGCTGTTTTACCATGGTTATGGTTACTCATTAAGTTATGGAGTCTTTGATACTTACTTTTCTTAGTTTCCAAATATTGTCATAGTAATATACAAATTATAGTGGTTCTCAAAATCATATTAGACTGATGTTAGGTATTTCTATTTGAGTCACCATTTTTGGTTACTGGAGAATAGTTTTTAATTAATCACGTTTTAATTATATATATATATGTGCATACATCTGTGTATACACACATTTGTGCATATCAGTGTTTGGTAAATATTTAGCAGGTGAATATGTAGTAGAATGTATTCTCACCCAGTGCCGTGGTCTTCCCATTGCACCACTCGGAGAAGACTGGCAACACTGGAGGGCCATCCCTTGCCCAGACCCATCCGCCCATGTCCTCTCATGTACCCTGCAACTCTGTGTGCGCAAACATTCCAGGCTCTCAGGCCACAAGCCACAGCAGAGAGCCACATGGCCCTTGCTGAAGGGCTCACACTCTCAGGAAGGAGTGCAAGTGTTTAAGTCATCATGTCTGATGTGATGAGGTGTCAGAAGTAAAGAACAGGCCAACTCTTGTTGGTGGAAACAGAGGTAGTTCTGGTACATTAGTAATGGCATCCTCTGAAGAGCCAGAAGTCAGCTCCGCACTACACCCTGGCGGTTCCATCCTGTGCCTGAAAACCATGTGTAGAGTCCTTTCCTGCATGAAGTCTAAAAAGAAATCAAGAGCTATGTTCTGTATACCAGGAAGTTGCTCCGGGTTCACCTACTGCCTAAAATTCAATGTTTTGCATCAGAAGGCTTGTTAACCTGATGTGGAAGGAGCTTCTGGAATCAGAGATTGCCTCCACTAGACCACTCTTTGAAGGCTCTCTTTTTTACTCCATATTTTATGAGCTCTTCAACAAAAACTTTTAAAAAGGCACAAACTGAATCCTCTTGGGCTAAAGAGGAAAGACCTGAAGTCCTTCGTTTAACCTTTTCAAGTCTCCAGGCCTTTGTTCTCAACTCACTTGCCCCTCCCCCATTGACTCCATCTCTCGCCTAATACAGTCGATGTTTCAGAACCCAAGAGAAAAGTCCAGATGTTCAGCGTGCGCTTGGGGTCCACATGCATTTTCCTGTGATAAGCCAGCCCGGTGGGGTCCTGGCACAGCTGGTGATGGCCCTGAAGGGACCAGCCACTTGTGACTTCCCTGGGAGTGCCCGGAGCAGGAACGCCTGGAAGAGAGTGGGGCTCCAGCTCCAGGTGGATGATTTGGGTAGGAAAGCATTCCTTGCTTTCCTGGGCAATGTCAGTGTTCTGAGGCTCAGTGTCTAGTCTGTGAGAGGAAGAGGAGCTCCAAGTAGCAAGGTGTCCATGGTCACTGTGGCTACACGTGAGGGGGGAGGGCTCTTGAGCATGGGAACGTGCCCACTGCTGCTGTCTTCAAACATGGCAGGCCTGGCCACAGTAGCTGACGAGCGTGTTGAGTCATTGTAGGAGGAAATCAGTGAGACAGCACCTGTTAAGAGGCCATCCATGATGACCAAGCAAGAGGAACATGCTGCCAGTATTGACCCTCAGGATCATGTCCCAGTGAGGGAAGAAAGTTACAGGGAAACATGGGAACCATGGAGTAATGCTGTCATTGGGGTCCTGGAGGGTGCTGGGGAGCCAGGAGAGAAAGTTGTGTGTGCAGGACAGTGTAGTGTGGTAGGCAAGTTCATACTCCCACAGGCATCTACACCCTAATCCCTGTAACCCACACATGCATCAGGTTACAGAAGGAAACTAAGGTCGCCGTTGAAATTATGGTAGCTCACTTCCTGACTTTGGAATAAGGAGATTGTTTGGGACGTCCAGACGGGCCCACTGTCATCAAAAGCATTTTTGGGAGGACAGAAGGGTCAGTGATGAGATGCGAGATTTGACCGTTGCTAACCCTGAGGACAGAAGTGCCGTGATCCCTGGACTACAGGAGACCTTAGACCTGGAAAAGGCAGGGAACTGGGTCTCCCAGGACCTGCAGAAAGGTACATGGCTAGCCAACACCTGGGTTTTCACCCAGTAAAATCTACTTCAGGCCAGGTGCAGTGGTTCACACCTGTAATCCCAGCACTTTGGAAGGCCAAGGCAAGAGGATTGCTTAAGCCCAGGAGTTTGAGACTAGCCTGGGCAACATAATGAGACCTTGTCTCTAGAAAAAAATCCAAAAACTAGCTAGGTATGGTGGTGCTCACCTGTAGTCCCAGCTACTCAGAATGCTGATGTAGAAGGATCGCCTGAAACTCTAAGATAAAAATGTATGTGTGCATGTTTGACAGACTTTACTTTAAAGCAGTTTCAGGTTACAGAAAAGTTGAGCAGAAAGTACCGAGTTCCCATATTTCCTCCCACCCCCACCCAGTGTCCCTGATTATTTGCCTCCTGCAGTTGTGTGGTGCACTTGACATAATCGATAATACAATATTGATACGTTACTATTAACTATAGTTTGTGGTCTACATTAGGGTTAACTCTTGGTGTTGGACATTCTGTGGGTTTGAACAAACATATAATACCCAACCATGGTAGTTTCACACAGAGTAGTTTCACTGCCCTAAACATGTTCTGTACTCCCCCTATTCATCCCTCCCCCCACCCCTGGCAGCCACTGATCCTTTCACTGTCTCCATAGCTCTGCCTTTTCCAGAATGTTATAGATTGGGAGTCACACAGGGTCTGGCCTTTGCAGACTGGCTTCTTTTGCTTAGGAACATGCATTTCTTCTCATGGCTTGATAGCCTGTTTCTTTTCAGCACTGAATAATATGTCTTTGGATGTACACAGTTTATTTATCCACTCACCTACTGAAGGACATTTCAGTCGCCCCTGAGTTTTGGCAATTATGGGTAAAGCTGCCATAAATACTTTGTGCTTGTTTTAGTAAGCACAAAAATGTTCAACTCTTTAGGGTAAATACCAGGGAGCAGATTGCCTGATAACATGTGCCATGGAGTGTCTTTCAGTGAGCTAATTTGCTACCTGCATATCTTCTTTGGTGAGGTGGTGTCTATCCAGATCTTTTGCCTGTTTTTCAAACTTGGGTTTGATATTCCAACATCCCTACCATATTGGGATCTTGCTCTGATGCTTGCTCTGTCTCTTCAAGCTGTGTTTTTGTCTTCAAGTTTACCTTGTACTATTCTTTTTGAAAGCTGGATGTGACTGGGTAGAGAGAATGGAGGTGAATGGGCCTTCTGTGTGAGTTTTTTGTTTGTTTGTTTATTTGTTTGTTTGTTTTGAGTTGGAGTCTCACTCTGTCACCCAGACTGGAATGCAGTGGCATGCTCACGGCCACTGCAGCCTCGACCTGCTGGGCTTGGCGATCCTTCTGCCTCAGCCTTACAAGAAACTGGAACTACAGATGCACACTATCATGCCCGGTTAATTTTTGTGATTCACCAAGTTGTCCAGGCTGGTCTCAACCCCCCAGGCTCAGGCAATCTCTCACCTTGGCCACCCAAAGTGCTGGGATTACAGGCTGAGCCACCAAACCGGCTCTGGGTGGGTTTCATGTTTATCTGCTAGGCATTCAGCTGTGCTTGCGTTCATTGTATCTTTAGGTGCCAGAGACTAGAATTATCTCTTGTGTCCTTTAATGTGTCTCTGCTAAGATACAGGAGCCCTATTAATAAGGTACAATGTGTGGGGGAGGGAGGCACCCCATGACCCCATGATTAGGTCTCACTCTGTTAGTATGCCTGTGTCCTGGGCTCTGACACTCACTGCTGCTCCAGGAGTTGCCCCGGGTAGGTAGGCTCTGGTTAGCTAGTTTCTCCTGAGGGTAGGCCTTGACAAGAACAGATGTGCTGGCATTTTTCAGAACATTCCTTTTCTCCTCCAAGGGATGGAAGCATGAGGGCCTTTTCTTGTAATATTTACTGTGGGAACCTGGTTGATTGAGCTCCTGGAGGTTAAACTCACCAAGTGCAAGTGCAAGGATCCCGGGGACTCTAGCTCTCAGATGTGTCCAAGTGGAGTCTCTAGGAATCCATCAATTGCAGTTCAGGCTCTCCGCCCCCCAACCCACCCACCACCAGGCACTGGTTCACAGGGCAGCTTCTACTCCTATGAGTTATGTCCACCTGCCGTTTGTGTCCCTGATTTCCGGGGCAGCGTTTTGCCCTGTGAGCTCAGTTCTCTGGCGAATTTCAGAACTGTTGATTTTCAGTTTCACGTGTTTCTTGCTGCTGGGGTGGGGTGAGGATTCCCAGGCCCCTCACATGCTATACCAGAAACTGAAGGTCTGACATGGGTTGTGTTAAGCCACTAGTCTGTGTGAAAGTGATCTGATGGGAGGGTGTGGGGCACAGATGCATGGAATGTGACTGGGAAACAGAGAAGGTGTTACAGACAGAAGGAAGGACACAAGAACACCAGAACAGAGGGCACCGAGTGCTTGGCTGTGACATACTGGCATTTAGGCCAAACCTCGGGGACTGGGGCAATCAGGCCATGAGGGAAAACCTGAGAAAGAGAGGGGGAGCTCTTTGGAGGATGCATGCCAGGGACCTTGCTGGCTGTAAAACGTGGATCGGGTAGAAGCAAGCCAGAGACCTTGGGGCTGACTTGTTTTGTGAAGAGGAGGACAAACCAGAGCTGTGCTTGGGCAAGAGGACACCGGGTGATGCTCACCACAGTGGCAGGTTAGGGAACATGGTTGGGTGTTGCCACAGGGAGCTGTCGGCATGGGTGGGGGAAGAGCCAGACTTGCATGAGGGTGAGGGAGCTGCAGAGACCCTGCCAAATCTGCCCGTCCTCGTGCTTCATGTGGGCAATGCCAGCCAGCATGGCAAATGTAGTGGGTACAGGTCTGGCTCCCTAGAATGCAGTGCTGGCATCAGGGACCACAAACATTTACGGGGCCCATGGCATTTTCCTCGCCTGCTCCTGTCGTAGAGACACATGCTGGCTGGTGTGTGCAAAACGCCAGGGTTGCCCATTCCCAGGAGACGCATGCTCCAATGATGTGGCCTTTAGCACCCCAGCAAAGCACACAATGACAGGGTGGGGCACATGGGGAGACTGGAGCATCGTGCCTATGCTGGTGTGGGACCGACCTCGTTCTCAGGGCATAGGGGCCACAGAGCTCGTGCTGGAGGCCGAGGCCAATCAGGGCCCCAGCTCTGTCTTGGATCAGTTACTCCGTCGAGAGTGGTCAGCCAGGAGGCCTCAGCAGATTCTCCCAACTTTACACCTTGATTCTGTCATCATAACGGCAAGTGTAGATGCCTTTCTAGCTTGTCGATCCAGGGTTTAAGGTGACAAGAGCTTCTGCTCCTGCAGAAAGAAGAAAAGTGGGTAAGAGGATGCGGAGATGGAAATTACTTGTTGGTAAACTCTCAAATTATATGCCCCAAGTGTTTCCTAAACAAATAAATCAGGTTAATTAGTAAACAACGGTCATTCATTCTGTTTAATGGCCTCGTGTGAAAAATATGATGTCACAAATTTTGGAACGAAAATTAGCAAAGAGCTCTACATACTAAAGAGGATGCAGCTTTATGTCTAGGTTACAAATGTGTATGCTTTAATGTGAATGTTCTGAATGCATTATCAAATTTGTTTTCCAACAACCGTGTAAACTCAAGACCGGTGGGGACTCAAAGAGTCAATGGCCAGGAATGGGCAGCATCGGTGACTCTCGGCTGAGCTGGGAATCAGTGGATAGCCTTGACTGTGGGGCCGCCCCCGCAGGCCCTGGAGCTTTCACATAGACAATGACTTAGAGGAGGCAGCAGCGAGAAAAAGGCCCCCCATCAGTGTTTAGGTCTCCAGTCCCACCAGGGGCTCCCCGACGTGATATGGAGCGCTCACAAATGAGTTGAGGTTGGATTGGCTTCTTTGGTTTCCATCTGGGGAGAGCAGCCCCTGCGTGGGTACAGAAACCCCAACTGAGAAGAGCGCCATGAGAACAGGGCCCCTGAGAACAGCATCAGTGATTGTAACCCAGCATCCCACCCTCCCCCTCACAGCACTGGCAAGGCAATTCACCCACCCCATCCTGACCAAGTCACACCCCACACAGACACACATGGAGTCCCAATGTGGTCCGTGTCTTTGGGCCAGTTGGAGCTATGAAATCATCACATAGACCATGGAAGGACTCCCTGCACCAGGTCAGGCTACGCTGTTTCTTGGTAAGAAATTAGGTCTTGTTCAGATGACAACTGCACCAAACTCTGGGGTGTCCAGATCTGAAAGACAGGCCTTAAGGAGTCCATAAGCACATCTAGCATATTCGCAGCTATCTGCAGTTCATTCTTGTTAATTATGGTCTCATAACATCCTTGAACTAGAAGATCTCATTAGTGTCTCCTCTCTCTTATGCCCTGGCCCTAAGACACAAGCTCCCCAGAGGCTTGTTGGTTGTGGGGTCTCTCAGCTGTTCCTGTATAGGCATTTAAAAGAATCTATTAAATAAAACAATTCTGCTTAACAAACTCATTAACTGGATTGAATTCCACTTGTGAATCGGGAAGAATCGTGTCTTCAGTGGAGGCCGATGAAAATCTTAAGCCATTGGATTTATTGGAAAAAACAGACAGATGAGCTTAAAAATATGGCCTCTATAGGATACTGTGTTTGACACAATGCCAGAGCACAGGGTTTGAAATGGCAAGAGCCAAGCCGTGTGCTTCAGAATGTGACCTCTGGCTTTGGGAGTATACGTTCAGCAGTGAAGCCTTCTCTGTTCTGGACGGCAGCACTGATCCCAGATGGTGGTGCCATCTCTGCCAGGCAAAGATATCAAGGAGGGCTTTTCAAGAGGACGTCTGCAGGAAGGGCACCATACTTGGCCTGTGGTCCCCAAGGCTCCTCCCAAGACTGGCATGCTGTGAGCAACCCATGACTGTGGTGAGTAGTTGATCTTGGGCCACTCTCTTTAAAAGGCAGTGTGATGGAACAGGCTTGGACTGGTCCCCACAGGGAGGAAAGAGACTGGTCCCCATAGCTGTGCTTCCACGCAGTGTGGGATGCATAAATAGTCACCTGCAGAACTAAAGTGCTCTCTGCATTCGTCAGCTTGGGCAGCCCTAACAAAGTGGCCCAGACCAGATGGCTTAAACAATATATATCCACTCACTCACAGTTCTGGAGGCTAGATGTCCTCATCAAGGTGTGGATGGGGCTAAGTCCTCCCGAGGCCCCTCTTCTTGCCTGCAGACACCGTCTGCTCCCTGCGTCATCACAGGCCATCCCTCAGCGTGTGTCTGTGTCCTCATCTCTTCTTGTAACAGTAGACCCTGGAGCTCTTTCCATATAATCACATAAAGACCTTTCTCGTTGCCTTTTTAAGGTGAAGATGATGTCACTGGGTGAAATGAACGTGGCCATGGACCAGTTGCCATTTCCTTCCTGCCTGACCAAGGGTGTCAGACTTTGAGTTTCTGCCCAAATCTGTGTCCTTTCTTTGCATTTCTCTTACTATCCATGAGGTTTAGCACCTTTTCACGTGCTCACAAGACATTTAAATTCCTTACTCTGTGAATTCTCCTGCATGCCCTGTGCCCATCCCCCCTTGAAATGTTGGTATTTTTCTTCTTGATTTCTCAGTGGCCTTTTTCAAAGATTGGCACTTTGTGGGTGATTTAAGTAGCGAATCATTCCTCTGGTTTGTGATTTGGCTTTTACTTTATTTCTTTTCTTTTTTCTTCATGCAGAAAAAACTTATTGGTCCTTTTAAGACAGTACATCTTCTGAATTTTGAACATTGATTGGCCTCCATACTCAACAACTTTAAAGGGCTTCACCAGTTTTTTTCCTAATACTCCTGTAGTTTCCTTTTTATATAAAAGTTTTGAAACTTTTTGAGAGAAAGTTTCTCTTAAAGTCATGAGTTTAGAATTCAAACCAAAGTTCTGTCAATTTACCAGTTGTATGTATTATCTCATGTTCAGTTTCTTATTAATGGCTTTTTGTTGGTTTTCTCTAAATGGTTGAAATTAATTGCTATTAACTATCAGAATGACAGTACTCTTTTCCTTATGTGTTTCTACACAGCCCAGTTAGTTGTTGAGAGTGACCATAATCCCCAAGTGCTCATTCTTGCTGATAGCAGTACTGGGAAGTTGGGTGGACCCCAAAAGCTGAGGTTCTAGGAGAAAGGAAGAACTCATAACAATTATACAGCAGAAAGACTTTGTGAATTCCCAGACACAATCACCTGCTTATGCCAGAAACAGTAGCAGATTGTAAAAGTTACATTGAGATGTTGATTCTGGAAGGTTCTTTTGGACTCAGTCTCTACTTAAACAGCCTGTCTTTGCTCCCTGCCACATAGTAAAGTATCCCAGATCACCTGTGTGATTTGGGACCTCTGTAAGCCTTGGCATCCTCATGTGTAAAATGGGTTGATACTACAGGTTGAGAATCTTTTATCTGAAATGCTTGGACCCAGATGTGTTTGGATTTGAGATTTTTTTCGGATTGTGGAATATTTGCATCATATACTTAACCAGGTGAGCATTCCTAATCTCAGATCCAAAATGAGCATTTCCTTTGAGTGTCATGTCACTTTCCCATTTTGGAGCATTTCAGATTTCAGATTTTCAGATTTAGGTGCTCAATCTGTAGTTGATCAGTTTATCTCCTCATTTTAAAAAAATAATAGTAATCCTTTTCTCCCCTTCACCTGAATGTTAACCAGTCTCCACCAGCGTCCAGATACAAGCTGCATGGGTACCAATACCCACTGTCCCCAGATGTGGCTAAGAGCCTGATAAGGAGAAAGCATGTCAAATTGGACTGGGCAAGATGGGGGAGGTGAGCAGTGGTGGTACCCTTGGCCCCAGGCCAAGGGCAGGCAGCTCGACATCCTCATCCTCATCCTGACCAGAGGACAAGCAAGCCCCAGGCTTTGGGATCCGGACCTGGACCATCTGCCTTGCTTCCTACTATATCACACAGACCATAGCAACACCCGGCACGTACCGAGCGCCATGCTCACATTCACTGAGAGGATGAGGGAGTCAAGAATGCACATCCAGCCACTGCCTGGGTGACTCAGGAAAACCAAGTGAGTGTATTTCTTCAGCAGGAGACATGCACAGAACTCCACTTCAAGTACTCCCAGCTTACAAAGCTTGTGGGGAGTTTTTTTGCTTGTTCAAATTATGGTGCATGGAAGATACTCTCTCCTGTAAACAGGTGTTCATTCCACATGCAAGAAGCAGGAAGACAGAGGTGGGTGTTGCTCATGGAGAGTACTCAATGCCCGGGTCCCTCCTGCCTCTCTCAATATTGCAATCGTAATCACTGAAAATACCGTGACTGTATTTCATCAGCTCCCCACGGTGCTCAGTCATGAACCTGCGTGCTCTCCATTCCTATGCTAATCTCTTGAACACACACCCCAGGAAGATGCTGCTGCAGCAGCAGTTGTCAGGTTACATCAACACTTGCACAGTTCTACTCCGTGAGTACCTTACCTGCAGGAACCTGCCTGGCCCTGACATGCATACCTATGGGGTGGGTGCCATGAGTCTCCCCACCCCACAGATGGGGAGTTGGAGGCTCAGAGGTTAGGGCTGTGTATAAGAGCTTGAGGACAGCAAGTGCAGGGGCTGGGTCTAGGCTCCATGCTTGATCCCAGAGCCCAGAGCCATAACCACTGGGTAGTACTGCCTCTTGGATGCAAATAACGAAAACCTGGATTGTAATCATTTAAAAAAATAAGGTTTTGTTTGTTCTTATAGCAAGAATTCCAGAGGTCAACAGTTATGAGTAGGGCTAAGCTGCTTGGTCTTGCCACCAGGGATCCAGGCTCATGCTGTCTGTTTACCCTACTATCCTTATGGGGTTAGCTTCAGTTCTCTTGGTTGCAAAGAGGTTGCCAGAAATCCAACCATCCACTCTACATCAAGAGAGAAAGGAGGGAGCAACAACCCCTCTAGTCTGACTGGTGTCCTCATACAAAGAAGAGATGAGGACACAGACACACACAGAGAGATGACCCTGTGAAGATACAGGAAGCAGATGACATCTACATGCCCAGAAGAGAGGCCGGGAGGAACCAGCCCCACGACACCTTGATCTTAGACTTCCAGCCTCAGGGATGTGAGAGAATAACTGTCTGTGTCCAAGCTGCTTGGCTTGGTGCTTTGCCACGGCAACCTGGGCTGACAATGCCCTACCGTGAGGGCCAAGTGCCTCGCACACCTGGGCTCCAGGGTGAGGTGGCCCTTCTGCTGGGCCCTGGGCTGCCCTGGCTTTCTCTGATCTGAGTCACCTTCCTCACCAACAAGTGCACATGCAGGACAGATGGCACCGAGAGAAGAAAGCCGATGGGATGGGGTGACAAGTTCAAGCATGAAGTGCTGTCTCACAGTGGCTCTGGTCCTCCTTGGACTGTAATTGTGACCAGTGCAAATGCATTGCCAGACAGAGGAGAGTAAAGTAGGTAGATTTTGGTGCACTTCCAAGAGTGAGAAAAGGTTCTGTGTTTTCCAAGGAAAGGAAAAACTGAAACACACTTGCTATCACAACATACTCACATGGGAAAAAAAACAGAAATATTCAGAATTTGAACCTCCCTGCCTGTATCTGTGCAGCAGTTGTGCGCAGGGCTGAGCGTAGGGAACCAGCGAAGATGGGACTCTCTGTTATCCAACATCTAACTCAGATCCACACACCGAAAGTAACTTACAAATTTAAGTGCTGTGTTTATATGTTTTTAACACTGTTTTACACCAGGTAACTGTGTTATCATTTCAGAAAAAAAAAATAGGCAAGATAATCTCTGTGTTAACACATTATATACTCATCATGATTACCTTGAGTCTGGAATGGTTGAGTCCTTGCAGGAGACTGCAGATGGGGACCTCCTGGTGTGTGGCACAGGCTAGAGGCATGAACTGGTGACCTGGAGGGCAGGGCTGAGGGTCTCCCTACTGAGCTGACTTGGGCATTGGCTGCAGGGACAGACCAAGAAGGAGGATGAGGGAGTAACCAGAGAAAGACTGAGCAGAAACGCACAGGTGCCTTAGTGATTGTGACCTCACACCCTAGAAAAATACCTGCTCATGTGTCATTGATGTAGATAGATAGATGATAGATAGATTCATTTAAAAATTATCGCGGGTTCGAGACCCGCCTGGGCAGGCGAAACCTCATCTCTACAATAAATCAAAAAAATTAGCCAGGCGTGGTAGCGCATGCCTGTAGTTCCGGCTACTCGGAAGGCTGAGGTGGCAGGATCGCCGGAGCCCAGCAGGTCGAGGCTGCGGTGGCCGGAAGCGGCCACTGCACTCCAGTCTGGGCGACGGAGTGAGACTCCAACTCAAAAAAAAAATAAAAAAAATAAAAAAATAAAAAATATGATTTAGTTTCAGTTAGCTGTAACTAAAATAGCCAAATTAAAGCAATTAGGCTCATATAAATCCCTAACAAATGAACAAAATGAACAAAAGTAAAAAGGGTGGTGAGTTCACTGTCAGACCCCATGTTGCCCAAGTATATAGGAATGGTTCCCACATATTTGGAAATCTTCACTCAACAAAAATGAGGCAACTTTTGAGGAAGAGACAAGTAAAACTGAGAAAGAAAAGGAGCGTTCAGTGATTTGGGGGGTTCATTATAGTTCCATGGGATTTAGTTTCATCTTCAAGATGTATTCCCCTCTTAGTCATGTGTTGTGTACAGAGCCTGGCCATCCTGTCTGTTTGCACTGTAAATTCCTTTTGTGGAAAAAATGAGGCATTTTATTGTTCAGCAGACAGAGCCAGACTCAGGTGTGTGAGAATCACCACACATGGGTGATGAAGATCTCGTTTATGCCTAGTCCACCATGGGGCTTTAAAAATAGCTCAGTTGGCAGCCCTGAGCTATTGTAGTTGTATGTGTCAGTGCTTGAGCCTATATATGGAAGCCTGTGTCTTTAAAAGTTGACCTCAGATGACTGCATGGCCCCCTTCGAGTTCCCTTTAAAGCTGTTCAGAATCACACGTGCCATTGGTGCCAGAATAATAAACTCCTGCTCAAGGAGGAACAAGTCAGCTGCTTTTCTCTGTCTCTCGCAGTCTCACACTCTTGTTACTCCATGGGGTCACGTTTTGGGTCTCTGCTTTATTAACTGAATTCTTTATATCATCACAAACCCACTTTTAAAATGTGCTGATCCCCTGGCCTTAAATGCTCTGTGCAAGTTTCTAGCCAGGCTTACACAGCCACAGGCCTCCAGCGGATTGTGAAGTTTGCAGATGAGTGTGGCACAGTGTGTAATCATGCCTTATGCCAGACTACTGCCCCATATCCAAGTTTCACAAAGGTTTCCCAAGCTAGCATCACTCTTGAATATAGGTTGCTCTCCAAGCCCAGTGTGGATATAGCCAATCACTTGTATGTACTTCTCAGTCTTGGAGATACACACATACATACACAAACTTGTCACTAGACACAACTAATGAGATTTGTGTCAGAGTAAATTTGTGAACTGTATATAAATTCATATACATTTAAAGGGGAAGACATTCCTTTCTGTTCATTGAGTTATTAGCCCAGGGAAAATTTGTCATTTTGATCCATTTGATTTACCCCCAGTCATCATCATCAGATGACTTGGGACTTTTTCAACGTTATACAAGGGAAAAAAATGAATTGAACGAGATGAGAATGTTCAAAAGTCCCCAGGGATCAATGTCATTCACTTGTGAATTAAACACTTGGACCCAAATTCATTATGTTATTATTCACATACAGAGTTCATTAATTATTCAGTAAGGACTAAATCGCCAGGAGCCTTCTCTGTCATCACTACCCCTCCAACTGTCAGCCTTTGGCCACTGGTAATAACAAGTACCATTTATATTCTTCTTCCTAGTAGGCAAAGTGCATTCAAACACATAATTTCCTCTGTCCTCATAACAACAGCTCTGAGAGATGAACGTTGTCATTTCGGGTTTGTGGATGAGCATGCCGAGGCAGGGATGCCACGATTCTCTGGAGTTGCCCAGCAAGTGAGCAGTGGTGGCTGGGCCTGACCTGGCCTTCCAGTGCTAGGTCTAGTCCTCCCCACCCTCCTCTTTCTTCTTCTTCCTCTTCTCAGTTAGTTTTCTCTCACGATAATGAACAAAAGGTTTCAGAGTGTTTCCACCTCCAGCCACAGGGTCAGCTGCCAGGTGTGGCCCTCCATCTGGCATTTATTTGGAGACATCTTTGACACATATGGGCAGGAGTAAGGGGTTTTTTTTTTTCCTCTTTTTTAATTTTTTTTTTTTTTTTTGAGTTGGAGTCTCACTCTGTCGCCCAGACTGGAGTGCAGTGGCCGTTCCCGGCCACCGCAGCCTCGACTCGCTGGGCTCCGGTGATCCTTCCGCCTCAGCCTTCCGCCTCAGCCTTCCAAGTAGCTGGAACTACAGGCGCGTGCTACCACGCCCAGCTAATTTTTGATCTATTGTAGAGATGAGGTCTCGCTTGCCCAGGCGGGTCTCGAACCTGCGGGCTCAGGCAATCCACTCACCTCGGCCTCCCAAGGCGCAGGATTACAGGCTGAGCCACCGAGCCCGGCTCTTCTTTTTTAATTTTATTTAATTTTATTTTAAGGTTATTCAGGGTTTGGTATACAAATGGTCATTGTGTAGGTAAAGTTTGAACCTCACTTTGGTCCCCACTTTACCTGGCTTTAGATCGGGTATCCTTATTGATAAGGTGTGCCCCCCTCCCTCCCCTGGCAGGTTCCCACTACTGCCAATCCCTTTCTTATAGTAGTATGATGATTGTTCAGGGTCTGCTAATGAACCTGTGGTACTCAGTTCTTTGTTTCTGTGATAGATCACTCAGTGTTGTAGACTCTAAGTCCATCCAGGGCACTGTGAAGTTCGTAATTTTGTCCTTCTTTATGACTGTGTAATATTCTATCATGTATATGCACCACATTTTTTTAATCCAGTCCTCTTTCGATGGGCAGCACAGTTGGTTCCATGTTGTTGCTGTCGTGGATAATGCTACAATAAACGTGTGTGTGCAGGTATCTTTTTCATAGAGTGATTTGAGTTTCTCCAGGCATATTCCCAGTAGGGGGATTGTGGGGTCGTATGGAAGGTCGATTTAAAGATCTTTTAGGAATCGCCACACTGTTTTCCACAGAGCCTGTATGAGTTTATACTCCCACCAACAATATAGAAGAGTCCACACATCCTCTCCAGCATCTATTGTTTTTTGAGTTATTGGTGACGGTCATCCTGACTGGAGTTAGGTGGTATCTCAGTGTGGTTTTACTTTGCATTTCTTTGATGATTAGTGAGGCTGAGCATTTTTTCATGTGTCTGTTGACTGCTTATATGTCTTCTTTTGATAAGTACCTATTTGTATCTTTTGCCCACTTTGTAATAGGGCTGTTTGGTTTTTTTTCGTTTTGGCAAGGAGTGAGCTTTTGCAACTGACTGAATTTTAGCCATTCAGGCTGTCCCCTCTGTTTACCCAGAGTATTTAGAAAATGACCAGGCGCCGTCCTGCCAGAAGATTACAATCTTTACCCACATTCCTGTGTGGTGTTCCTAATGTTTGTGTGACACACTGGATCTGCTTTTGGTGTATTGGGAAAGGGAGAGTAAATGACCTATCTGAAGCTTTCCAGTGAATCAGGAACGGTTAGAAGTAAAACCTCAAATCAAAGTTTTCCAGACGGTTGTTCTACAGGACACAGTTCACTTTGAATCCCAGATTTTCAACAACTTCAGTAAGATTTTTAATTCAAAGCCGGGCTCGGTGGCTCAGCCTGTAATCCCGCGCTTTGGGAGGCTGAGGTGAGTGGATTGCCTGAGCCCGTGGGTTCGAGACCCACCTGGGCAACTTGGCGAGACCTCATCTCCACAATAAATCAAAAATTAGCCGGGCGTGGTAGCGCGTGCCCGTAGTTCCAGCTACTTGG
>CAUYQG010064997.1:0-28722 GCA_963574415.1 Tarsius wallacei | reverse complement strand
TACCTGCACAATGAATATTTGTACACCTAACCCTTAACTGTACCCCAGAATTCTAAAATAAAAATATATATAATTTAAAAAATAAAAAATAAATAAGTAAAATTGATTTTGAGAAAAATGTTTTAGAATCAGATGAATGATTACCCTGGCTGCCTTTTATGTGTGCTTCGTAGCTAAGGGAAATAAAAATGTATTACATGTGCTTGTTTTTTTTTTTTTGAGTTGGAGTCTCTGTCGCCCAGACTGGGGTGCAGTGGCTGCTCCCAGCCACCACAGCCTCAACCTGCTGGGCTCTAGAGATCCTTCCGCCTCAGCCTTCCAAGTAGCTGGAACTACAGGCGTGCGTTACCACGCCCAGCTAATTTTTTGATTTATTGTAGAGATGAGGTCTCACCAAGTTGCCCAGGTGGGTCTCGAACCCGCGGGCTCAGGCATTCCACTCAACTCAGCATCCCAACGTGCCGGATTACAGGCTGAGCCACCAAGCCCGGCTTACATGTGCTTGTTAAATGTAAAGATACATTTTTTACATTCTGTTTATAAGTTTATAATTATTTTCCAGTTTCTTTCCAGATTATTTTAGATGTTAAGAAGCCGACACATTAAGAAAATATTTTTAAATCATTAACTTAATTTATTGTTGTTTCTTTATAAACTCCCTTAACTAGCTCATAATTAGTTTTATTTTTTATCCATGAGATGAAATTATCTAAATTTATCTAAAACAGATGAAACTCCCTGCCAAAAGTTACTGACAGATGCTAGTACCTCATTATTAGTGCCATGGAGACCATATGGTTCATAGAGAAAACATATGACTGCAGTTAAGATCTGGGCTTTTACTATGATTAATATTGTGACTATAAGGCAATATTTTTACCTATCTGTATCAGAATAATGTTGCTATTACTTTTATCATCACTATAAAGATCTTCTATGAGCAGCATCAGTATGGATTAAATCAATATTACATTGGCACTAGATAGTCTAGATGTGAGACCTGGAGAAAAGCTTTTGCACTATGGGTCTGACATCTTCCAATGCCTAACTAATAACATCAGACAACCCTGGGAAGCTCTCACTACACCTTCAGGCAGCCCAAACAAAGGTTGAGGAAGAGCCCAACAGACCCTAGGAAGCCTGTGAATGAAATTTCCATGCCTACAGGTCTAAATTTTATATCCCACACCCTCAGATAACAGCACCAGACTGAATTAGAAGACTCAACATAATAAACATATAAATTCTCCCCAATTAATCTCTAGGTTTAATGCAATCTCTATCAAAATCCAAGGAAGTTTTTTCTTTGTGTTGCATATGTAGACAGCTTATACTAAAATTTATATGGAAAGACCAAAAATTACAAATGCTAAAACAATTTTTAGAAAATAGAAAGAAAAATATAACTCCTTTCAATATTAAGCTTACTATGTAACTACAGTAATCAATAAGAAGTAAGAAAATCTTTTCAACAAAAATTACTGGAGCAGTTGCACATCTGTAGGTTAAAATAAATGAAGATCTGCCAAATCCTCACACAACTCGAAAATTAACTCAAAATAAGACTCAGATTTTGTGTTTAAAATATAAAACTAAAAAAATATATATTGGAGAAGAAAACAGTAGAAATTTGTCAAACCTAGGTCTAGGTGACTAATTTGTAGACTTGACACTAAAACGCATAATTCATAAAAGGAACTATCCATAATTTTGATATAATACTATCAAAATTAATGTATTTTTATCTGTGCAAAGCTCCATTAAGAGAATGGAATGATAAACTCCCAACTGGGAGAACATATTTTCAAATCACTTATCTGGTATAAGATATGAGTTCAGAATATATACAGACCTTTCAAAACTTAACAGGAAAACCATCAAATTGTAAAATGTATAAAAGACAGGGACATCAAAGAGGATATTCAAATAGCAAACACACATATAAAATAATTTCAATATCACAATGGGAATGGGTATTAAAATGAATATGTATAATCCACTACATTGTCATTAGAATGACTAAAATTAAAATATATAATAATGAGACCAGCATATGCCATGAGGATATGGTAAGCAGATCACTCGTGCACTGCTGGTGGGAATTTAAAATAGTATTCTAGAAAACATTTGACAGTTTATTTTTTAAAACTACTTGTTCTGAACTCTTTGTGGGTTTATTTGTTGTGGTATTTGCTTCCTTTTTACTGTTGGTTCTCTGAGGAAACATTCCAGCATGTCACCATGTCAGTAACCAAATCAGACTGACGGTGAAAACAGCATGCTATATTAGTAACAGAAAGACAAGGTTGTAAGATTTGTTTTGAAGAATTCATGTTGCTCTTGGCTCTCACTGGGGAAGAGGCACATGAAGAACAAAAATATAAATACTGCTTCAAATCAGTGATGGAGTAGCACAGTCAGACCTGAAACAAACGTTAAGAGCAGTTTCCAATAGAATGTCTGACATACAGTAGGCACTCAAAAAACACACATTGAATGACAAAAAAAAAAACACACACAACTAAATATGCAAGTACCATGCCACCAAGCCATTGTACTCTTACATATTTATCCCAGAGAAATATAAACTCATCTCACACAAAAAAATGCATATGAATTTTAACAGTAGTTTCATTTGTAGTAGCCAAAAATTGCAAATAACTCATGTGTGTCTACCAGTGAACAGGTGGTTAAACTGTGGTACATTCAAACCAAAGAATACTAATTAGCAATGAAAATAAATAAATTACAGATACAAAAAACAACTTGGATGGATCTCAAGGGAAATACACTAAATTTAAATGAGCAAATATCAAAGATTACATAGCATATGATTCCATTTATGTAGAATTTTTGAAATAACAAAACTATAGATATGGAGAGCAGATTAGTGATAGCCAGGGTTTAAGGAAGGTATTGGGATTTGTGTGAAGCAATAAAGAGTTAGCAAAGGATATCTGGAAACTGATGGATCAGTTCTGTATCTTGATGGTGATATTTTTTACATGAATACAAATGTTACAAAATTGTATAGGTCTGTACAAACACATACACACAAAGATGAATGAGTGTATATAAAATGTGTGATATATGAAAAGCTCAATGTCAATTTCCTGTTTTTGATGCTGTATTACAGTTATGAAAAATTTTACCATCAGAGAAAACTGGATGAGGGGTACATGAGACCTCCCTGAACAATAATTTTTTTGCAGGTGTCTATGAATTTATATTTACTTCAAAGTAAGAAGTAGGCAAAATTAGTAAATAAAATTGTATACTATGACATTAAAATAACATACATTTGATCAAGTATAAAATGGTACAAAATACTTATAAAATATGTATTATGGCATATGTTAAAACAATGATATCAAAGATGCAAGTGTAAAACCTATAACCATAAAACTTGTATGAGAAAACATAGAAAAATATCTTTGTGGGCCAGGCTCGGTGGCTCAGCCTATAATCCCAGCAATTTGGGAGGTCGAGGCAAGTGGGTTGCCTGAGTCTGCATGTTCGAGACCAGCCTGGGCAACTTGGCAAGACCTCGTCTCTACAATAAATCAAAAATTAGCCAGGCGTGGTAGCATGCAACTGTAGTTCCAGCTACTTGGAAGGCTGAGGTGGAAGGATTGCTGGAGTCCAGCAGATTGATGCTGGGGTGACTGTGAGCATGCCACTGCACACCAGCCTGGGCAACAGGCTGAGAATCCAATTAAAAAAAGGAAAAGTATC
Source organism: Tarsius wallacei (assembly GCA_963574415.1). Taxonomy (NCBI): domain Eukaryota; kingdom Metazoa; phylum Chordata; class Mammalia; order Primates; family Tarsiidae; genus Tarsius; species Tarsius wallacei. The sequence continues at coordinate 24,987 of CAUYQG010064997.1, read as the reverse complement.
TTTGTGATCTTGGTTTAAAGAAAAAACAAAATCCATTACAAAATGATAAACTTTAATAAAATAGTTTATCAAAATTTTAAAAATTTTAGTCTTTGATAATGATAGGAAAGGGAAAGACAAAGAAAATGAGATGAAACCTTTTCAAAACAATCTATCTGATTAGGGACTTAATACACATAACATGCATATATTATATATATATACATATATTTTCAGTGCTTACTGTGTGTGTGTGTATACTGTATACACACACACAGTAAGCACTGAAAATGAATGATATGCAAAATAAAAAAATATGTGAATAAGCACTTCACCACAAAAGAGGAAGAAGAGACATATATATTAAAAAAATAATTAGGCATTAGTAAAGTACAAATTGAAATCACTATTAGATACCGAACACACCTATTAGAATGGAAAAACTGAAACAAACAAGCAAAACTAACAAACAACACAAATCTAGCTAACAACACCAAAAATTAGAGAGGATGCAAACCACCCAGAAATCTCATATGTTGCTGATGATATGTACAATTAACACCATTTTGTAAATTAGATGGGTTGTGTCTCTTGTCTAAGTACTAACTGGGCCCTATCCTGCTTAGCTTTCAAGATCAGATGAGATTGAATGAGTTCAGTGTCGTGTGACAATAGACTATTTGGAGTTTCTTGTTAAAATTCTATCATATGATCCAGCAGTCCCGCTCCTAACTATTTACTCAAGAAAAATGAAAATACATGTGCACACAAAGACCTGTGTTGGAAAAAAAACATATGTTCATAAACATATGGATGGGTAAACACATTTGCTTTATTTCTAAATGACATACTACTCAGCAAAAGACAGACAAATAAATACATAATGGAAATAAAATTGACAAATTGAATAGATTTCAAAAGAATTATGCTAAGTGAATAGAGCCAAAGACAGGAGAATTTACGTTGAATGATTCCATTTATATGTCGTTGTAAGGGGAAAAAGACAATATTAAAGATAATAATAGTTTCCAGGAGCTGATAATGCTCATAAGGAATTGACTAAAAGATACCCTTAAACAGTTCTTTGAAGTCATGGAAATATACTATATTTTGATTTGTGGTGGTGGTTACAGCTGTAAATGTTTGTCAATACTCATAAAGCACATTTAAAAAGGGTCATTTTCACTGAATGTAGATTATGTTTCACTGTATGTAAATACATATCCAAATATGTTGAACATATATTTTTCAATGACAAAACATACATGTCCATAAAATACACTATCATGTTATATGGTATATGTCACATATATGTCCATCCACTATAATATTTGGGGAGTTTCATGACAGAACTCACTTAAGTTACTAAGACCTGGAGAGCTAAGGTTACATTTACACCAGAAAGACCTTGAATTAGCAATGGCTAAAAATTATAGAGAAGTATATATTTCCTATATTAAGTTTTCATATTCTTCTGCAGATGACATATCTACCTATGAGAAAATGTTCAAACAACTGAATATCAGCTCATGTTTTTATGTTTACCAAAGGGAAAAAAAAATAGGTGTGAGAAAACAGGTTTTACAAAAATTCTGGACTGCATCTTGAAAGTAGTTTCCTTTGTAATAATTAAAACATAGTTAGAAAATGTTCCATGGTCATAAAAATGTGGAATTGACCTAAATGTCCATCAACTACTCACTGGATAATGAAGATGGAATACTATCCAGCCATCAATAAGAATAAAATGAGGCCAGGCTCGGTGGCTCAACCTGTAATCCCAGCATTTTGGGAGGCCGAGGTGAGTGTATTGCCTGAGCCCACGGATTCAAAACCCTCCCAGGCAACTTGGCCAGACCTCGTCTCTATAATAAATCAAAAATTAGCCGGGTGTCGCAGCGTGTGTCTGTAACTCCGGCTACTTGGAATGCTGAGGCGAAAGGATCGCCGGAGCCCAGCAAGTAGATGCTGTGGTGGCCGGGAGTGTGCCACTGCACTCCAGTCTGGGCGACAGAGTGAGATCCAATTCAAAAAAATAAAATGAAATAAAATGATGCTTTTTGAAACTTGGATGGAATTGGAGGACATTCCTAAGTGAAATAACACAGGAATGGAAAATTAAATGCCGCATATTCTCACGTATCAGTGGGAGCGAAAGTTAGGGTCTGCAAAGGCATAGAGAATGGGATGATGGACACTGGAGATTCAGAATAGAGAGTGTGTACAAGGAGGGAAGTATGAAAAATCACTTATTGGGTACAGCATGCACAGGTGGGGTTGATGGGTACAGTTAAAACTCAGATTTTTTTGCCACTATACAATGTATCCATGTAACTAAAACCATTTGAACTCCCTAAAACTATTGAAATTTTTTTAAAAAAGAAAGGAAACATTCCATGGCCTAGTGATGGATCAGTAAACATTTCCAGGTGGATGCATTTTTTGTTGAATCAAAAAATTTCATCTAAACTACTGCAGCCCTACAAATAAGCATTGCTAAGAAAATGTCAAAATGTGTCATGGTATAATGGATTGAAGGGAACTGGGTTATTTAAACCTTTTAAAGCTAGCCAACACAGAATAATAACCTGATACTTTAAAAAAATCTATCAAATATTCTGCCTGAAAAGTCTTCCCTGTAGTTTTTATCTGATAAAGGACTGCTCTTGAATATTTCAAATATTACATATTCTCTGCCCCATTCCCTGACCCCTTTCTTCAATCCAAAAGTCAACATAGACTTCTTTCAAATATTAAGGCACTTAATATACCATAATGTGGTTAATTGCACCTGATTCTCTACAATGACAATTATTTATTATTGTTTATATATTTATCTTTCAAAGTTTTATTAACCATTAGATAGTAATTGACTAATATTTTTTCATATTTGCTCTATTTTAATTCTCACAATATATCTTAAGTTTATAAACTAAAGTTTTCTATTTTTCCAGCAAAACTATAAATTCATTCTAAAAGCAAAATATATAAGGGAAGTAGTTATCAGCATTTTTCACCTGACTGCAAGAAAAAAATTGTTACACAAACCACACCAAAGATCTTGCTAGATATGTGTTAACTACATATTTTTTATTCCCAAGAGATGTAAATAAGGCTTGAATTATATTCACTCAAGCATTGGACTATAATGTCAATTTCTCTCCATTTATATCAGTCATTAGGTTTTCTGTAAAGGAATATTCTTTTAAGGTGGGTGGAGGTAGATGTTATTGAGACTGCTGAGTCAATTATTTGAACTCATTCAAGCATCATGACACAACAGGAAACATACTCCATAGCAAGATTTCTTTGAACTGAAAAGTCACACTGCCTTAATCATTTAGCAAAAAGTACTGAATTGTCTTCCAGAAAAGAAAAGCAAAACTAATTGGAAAGATATCTCTAATTCCTGGCCCACAGCCTGACTTACATGCGGACAAAGTTAATTGGCATTTACATCAAAATATTTGAGAAATATTCAGCTTTTCATGATTCCTAAGATCACCTTCATATCTTTCTGAAAGCCTGACTACTAAACTGTGTGTTTTCTTTGCTCTGGGCTTTGAAAATTATGTTCTTTAATTTGCCCTTAAGATCACATGTAACTATGCACTTTCTGGAAACCACATACCAAGCCATGTTAAGTTCCAGTCTTATATTAGATTACACTTCACTTGCTTCTTACCTTTTGGTGAGGATGGAGGACTTCGAATATCTTGGACTATATAGCTATTGATGCTCATAGAGTCCCCCTTGGAGTACTCAAGCAAGCACTACCAGATTAGACCACTAGACAATATGTTAATGGTTATTTTGAAGTGATTCATAATTTCTTTCCTGGGGAAAAAAAGGAAACTGAAAAATTACTATGTATACAGCAAATGTTCAGTTCTTTTGGATAATATGCTGATTATATTGAGCCAGCATCTGAAATATTTTAAGTATAAAGGCAATCACTATGGATAGATACCATTAATGAAATTACCTCTAATTTAATAACTCACTAATTTGGTATTAAAAATGCAATATATCCCAGAAAAATTACTGCAGAAACATATCCTTCAGGTTCTGCTGGTACCCACTCTATTATAAGGTTCAGGCATGGATTCTTGGCCACCGATTCTGTGATGTTCTTATCAGTCTGCAGTGACTGCGTGACTAGACAAATATATGTAACACAGGCCCTATTCATCCAAAATTACCTCAGTTAACAGAAAGCTATAGGAAGCCCACCCCAACTACACATCAGATTTCCACAGACATCTCAGGATCCTGGACAAATATTTACGTGAAACCTGTATGTATTTGTCCCTCAGTGTGCATTTGCCTGAGAATTGTGTATTTCCTTTGAATAAGCAAACATTTTATCAGAAATTCTCCTCAGAGTTTTCATAGACAAAAAATAAATAAATGATTCTTAGAAAGATAATAAAACACCATCAACTCTGAAAAGAAATAAACAATAAAGCACTTTTTGTTATAAAACTTATTTTGCAGGAGATTTCCCTTCCAGGCATCAATTTTTGAGGTAGTTGAAGTAAAGAAATGTACTCAGAGGAACCATTATGTTGTAGTAACTATCATCCAAACTATTAATTTTAATATAAACATGTGTTTTGATTGTAGTAATAGCACAATAAAAGTCTATAAAAAAGGAAAACTGAAGAATGTAAATAGATTGTATTTGCATGTAATGGCAAATAGACATTTCCCCAGAAACTATGAACAATGTTTCACTGATTACAATATTTTATATTAAGAATCCCATCAAAATCCTGTAGTTTATAATACACTGGATATATCATCCATACAAATTTTTTTAAAAGAAAATTACCTTCCATAATATCCTTTTGATAACTTACAGTGAATTATGATTTGTAGTTAATTTGATAAGACTCAATTTGCTAAGAGTTACAATCCCTGGAAAGAAGGCTCTGGAAGGAAAACACAGACCTAGATATTGAACTACAACAACTTATTAGGATGGAAGAAACATAAAAAGAGGAAAGAGTAATAATTAAGAAGATTTAAAGTAGATTACTATTGCTTGTTCTCAAGAAGCCCACACCTTCATATTAATTAAAATATTTATAAAAATTGGAGTGTGTAGAAAGGACAAAGTTGAGGAACGCCTTCTTTTCTGTATCACACAGACAGAACTAGTTAATTGATCATCTCTTCTATTTGAGAATACCCTTTCTTTCAAATAGACACAGACTCTGTGGTTTAATAATTGTTGTAATTGCTGTTAGTGAAAAAACATCACCCCTAATGAAAATGAACCAAATTGTCTGTCAGATGGGCCAACTTCTATTAAAATGCTTATTTTTATTAAACATATACTTTTTAAAAATAAAAGTACATATTTAGCTAATAACACACCATAATACTACATTCATTTTTGTTTTTCTGTCATAGAAACTCCCTTTTTAGTTGTTTTTATATTTAAGATTGGAGTTGACTGACAAATGTGAATGTGTTAATAAATATATATTATATATATTAACCTCTCATACAGGTTAATATAAACCTCTGTGTGTGTGTGTGTGTGTGTGTGTGTGTGTGTGTATGAGGGGACCCCCCAAAAATGCAATTAATTTACAAAAAATTGTGTATTTATTTATTCTTAAATGTTTAAACACCAGTCACCTTCAAAGTACTCTCTCTATTTGACAAAATAAATCTATTAAGATGCTTTTTCCGTTGCTGAGAACACTTTTTGAACACATCAATTTTGATGCCTTTTAGTGTCTCTGCCATTTTTTGTTTTACCTCTTCCACATCTGCAAAATATTTCCCTTTGAGAACTTTTTTCATCAGGCAAACAAAAGAATGTCATTCAGGCTGAGATCAGGTGAATAGGGAGCACGGGGGTCATGCCAATTTTTGGTTACAAACTGCTAAGCACTCAGTGGGCAGAAGTGCTTGTAAATCACCCATCATGAAATAATAGGCAAATGTGTTTAAAGAATCTCCAAAATTAAATTTACTGCCCAATGCAGCCTCTCACAACAACACTAGCTGGTACACTGATGTCAATGGGTTTCTAGATCACTCACCTAGCAGGGGAAGCCTGTACTAAAAGTGACCCGCTCTCCAAAAGATAATTCCATTCTTTTCAGGGGGGCCCTCATGTGTGTGTGTATGTGTGCATATATAAATAATAAACATATATGTATGTATGTGTATGTATGTATGTACTTATTTTGAGGCTAGAGTCCAGTGGCATGATCACAGCTCACTGCAATGGTACAATCGATCACAGCTCATTACAACCTCAACCTCCTGGGCTCAGGCAATCCTTCCTCCTCAGCCTCCTGAAAAACTGGAAATAGAGGCACATACTAACATGCCAGACTCATTTTTTTATATTTTTGTAGAGTCAAGATCTCACTATATTGCCCATGTTAGTCTCCAATTCCTGGGCTCAAGTGTTTCTCCAGCCTCTGCTTCCCAAAGGCATGAGTCACTATGCTTGACCATAAAAATGCCAATATTTTGAACAATTTTTTTTTTTTAGTCAAAGTCTCACTCTGTTGCCCAAGCAGGAGTGAAGCGGCATGATCGTTGCTCACTTCAGCCTCCAACTCCTGAGTTTAAATGCCCCCACACCTGGCTAAACTTCCTTCCTTCCTTCTTTCCTTCCTTCCTTCCTTCCTTCCTTCCTTCCTTCCTTCCTTCCTTCCTTCCTTCCTTCCTTCCTTCTTCCCTCCCTCCCTCCCTCTCTCTCTCTCTCTCTCTCTCTCTCTTTCTTCTTTTGTAGAATTGAGGTCTTCCTATGTTACCAGGCTGGACTCAAGCTACTAGGCTCAAGCAATGCTCCTGTCTCAGCCTCCCAAAGTGCTGGTATTACAAGTGTGAACCACTAAACCTGGCCTGAACTTTTAAATATGTAAGTGCAAGCTTTCAATGTGTAATGGTGAAGTTTTTGTTTTTGTTTTTGTCCTATACACTGTTTTCTTGTCATCTCACTCTGTCCTACCCAAGAGCAGATAACAGATGGAGAACAATGGACCCTTTCTATAGGCCTAGGGTTAATCAGTTAAAATATGCAAGTTCCTCTTCTATCAAGATACATACATAACAAAGGGCTTGTTTGTGATCAGTGTAGCATCTATATCAAGGTTTCATTACTTCTGATGTTTTATACTGCTTTCTTTGAAAGGTTCAAGGATCTGCATTTGTAGTCCACCAGAGAAAGAGATGGGGCAGACTCACAGTTAAAGATTGACAAATTAAGGCAAATAGTTTGGTCTTCTAGGATATGCTTATATTATGTCTCTTCCCCAGTGCTACATTTCAATAACAGGACATAGCATTATACTAGGTCAGTCCAAAATCTACCATCAACTATTGTCTAATCAATATTTCTGAGCTATCAATCCAAGCCTTCAAAATTAAGTCTTAGTTTAGATATGAGCAGGGTGAAGGACACATTTCTTTATCTTATGAAAAAAGATCAGGTTTTAATTATATATCCTGTACAAGAAGTTTATATTTAATGTCACTAATTATACATGCATCCTATTTTTTAACAGATTCATTTCCCCTGCTTCCTGTGTAGCATGATTTTGAGCATCTTATCAGTTAGATCATTGCCCCTGAAGTTATTCTAGCATATTCCAGCCTGCTAGGAAAAGCAGGTTTATGATTGCCCTTGCACTTAACATTTAAGTTCCTTTAATGCAGGCTCACTTTGCATAAGCTTGATTGATTTGATAAAGAGGCAAGAAAGTCAGATTATTTTGAATGGTTACTTTATACCTATAGCATTATATATTTATAATAGGTTATTTCTTCTTGCCATATAGTTATATGTATTGTGCAGATAGAAAACGGGAATTCAGAAAGATCATGTGAAATAGCCTTGTCTTTTTTATCTGAATGAGTCTATACTTACTGACTCAAGAGCCCATGCTCTGAGGGTGCTTATGCACACTGAGTTTTGCATACACAAAACATCTATGTTGCCATGGAGGTAACTACTAAGCCAGGTCACATTATTTTGTGTTTTTTCAACCATTTATCCTGACATATACCCACACACAAACTTTACATTTATTTTGGTTACATTATTTTATCTTCAATCTTAATATACTCTTCCCACGAATCAATTCTGTTAAAAGTACTATCCTAATTTGTTAATTAACCTTATATCTAACTCTATTTGCTTAAGGCCACCTGAAATGTTGTGGTGTTGATTTATTCACATAAGTCATTATCAAGATGAGAGAGCTTTCTCCTAGGTACAGATCATATACTGGGCATCAGGGAACGTTCTCCTGTCCTACTCATGCCCTGGACTGTTTGTGACAAATCTTGCTAAGATGGTCCCTTAAGAAGGGATAAGCAGGAAAATAAAGGTAGGGCATATGGAGAAGATTGTGGGCCTCAGTCACATCACAGAGTCTTCTTCAAGCTTTGCCTGTTCTGTCACACTTTAGTGGCAAGAAATGGTTTTAGTTACAAAATTTTGAGTGTTGAACCATAACTTCTCCTGGAATATCTCTTTTTATTAGAATTAGCCTCCCCAATAAAGATGCTCTAAATTAAGATGCTCTAAAGAATTTCTGAACTTCTGGCTGAAGGAATAACATCTCTTCCAAAACATAAACAATAACAACAGCAAGGATTCTTTCCAACTTTTTATAATGCAATACATTGCACTTAAGAGTGTAGACTTTTGATCTGGTTGTTGATTACATTCTTATTTTGACATTTTGCAGTTGTGAGATCTCATAAAATCCGCCTAATTTCTAAGTGCCAAAGTGTTCAATATTCAGTTATTATAGATATTAGTAGTGGTAGTAATGGAAGTAGTAGAATATCAGTGTTATTATTATTAATTTTAACTGCTAATCAGCACATGTAAATTGACCCCGGTTTCACCTTGTATCTCACACCTTGTTTCTCATACTAGATCCTATACTTGTTGCTTCTGGAATAAGATCCTAAAATTCTGTTTTTCTTGACATAAATCATTTTTTAATTTGAAAAAAAATGTAAAAAAGATAGTAGGAGAGATACAGGAAGGAGAAGAAGAAGAAGAGGAAGGAGATAAAATAAGAGGAAAAGTTGACTTTTTACTTTGTTATCAGTGAATAATGATGGCTGGAAGAAGCAGCTAGTCTATTTCTGACAAGTTGCTATTTTTATTTGCTTAGTATGCTTTTTTTTTTTTTGGTCTTTGACAGTGTACATAAGGGTGCTTATTTATTTTTGTTAGCATTCTTAAAACTAATTTTATAACTACACACCGTTTTGAATTTCATTTTGGTTACTTGAATCCCATTCCACACTTTGTGCATATTCTTATTGATTTCTGAGTTCATTAGCAAGCTTTCTGTTTAGCTTTATTGCTTTCTGGGTCTTGTCCTAGTACTGTATCAAGGACAATGAGGAGATTTTTGATATTCTTAATGAATAATTGAGTGCGAAAATACTTCCAACACTTTTATCAAAAATATGAATGCATCTTTTACTCATCTGTCCTTTCTAAGAAGTCAACTGAAAAATACTTACCAATACATTGTTCTCCTATCTAGAATATGATAGACATTAAAATTAATTTTTCATTTCAGAGTGCTAATGGCTTGTGAAATTAGACCCAGTGAGACAGTCTAGCTAGCCATATACAATTATTCCTCCCATCCTGACTTTGTGAATGATAGACAGGCTTTCCTCCCTTTAAAATGTAAGAGATGTGTACTTCATGAAGATCAGAGGGCTGTATGAAGGTGCAAAAAAAGTCAAGTAGGACTTTGATTATTTAATTAGCAGAATTTAGATTATAATTTGAGCCAAATAAATGAAAAATCAAGAAAAATTTGAATCATGACAACCTTCAAGAATGTGTAATCATAATACTGAAAATCAGCGACAACAGACTTTAGCCTTTTAAATACATCTTTTCCTTATGGAGAATTAAAAAATGTTCTTTTAAATTCATTTAGTATCAGTATGAATTGGAAAGTTGTATGTAAAATTGTTTCCATTTTTTTAGAAAAAATAATACAAAGAAATGTTTTCAGAAGAAAAAAAAATGAAATATCAGCCTGCAACCTCCACATTAAATTGCACTGTGTTGGAAGAAAAATTTTTAATTTGCACAGCATCATGAAAATCAAATAAACATGAAACAAAGGAGCTGAGATTTGCAAATTTTATACTAATATCTGGAAAATTGAGAAGTCAAAATATAATTTTATCTAGATTAATATTTTATAGAGAAACTAAATTGTTATTCACAAAGTATCTCACAAGCTACCAGCTAATAGGCAATGTCTCTCAAAATAAGTAACAGTTTCTAGTTATAAATAATTACAACTGGATGACTCTGTCCTTAAAATACAAGAGTCAACCAATCTAATTCTTCAGGGAAAAGCTTTTACCCAATCTGTCAAGCTTAAGGAAAAAGCAGGTTAAAATTTTTGTCTTTTATCAGGATTCTTCTATAAAACTCCATTCAGATGAAAAACAATGAAATGAGTTTTTTTAAATGAATAAATAATTATGTGAAGAATTATTCCCTTGATCACGTGATAATGCAGACTCATTCTCAATCTTAAACCTTGTCTCCTACATCCAGTGTAGCCTACACACTCAAGAGGATGCATAGGGTTCTGGATATAGCCTTGATAACACAAACTGAGTATTTGTGTCCCCCAAATTCTTATGATAAATTTGAGCACACAATGTTATGGTATTTGAAAGTGGGAATGTGGTAGGTGATTAGCTTATAAGGGCAAAGCTCTCATGAATGGAATTAGTGTCCTTAGACAAGGAGTTCTGGAGGGCTTCCATACTCCCACACCTCTCTTCTACTATGAGAGGACTGAGGGAGTAGATAACCCTCTGTGAACTAGAAAGCAGGCCCTCTTTAAATACTGAAACTGCCAGCACCTTTATCTTGGACTTCTCAGCCTCCACAACTGAGAGAAATAAATTTCTGCTGTTTAGAAACCACCCAGTCTATGCATTGTGTTATAAAATAATACATCCGAATCAGTCTGACAGATTGATACTTTAAGAGCTCACCAACGGTGATGCCCTTGACTACTGATGCTCCTGTCATAAACCCTGGCAGGAAATTAAGAAAGACACTACTTGAGATTTGGAAACACCTAGGTGTTATTCAACAGAAGCACATTAAATTAGAAGATTTAAATAAATGAGTTTGCTGGCTATTTTTTGAATTTTATGAGCACCTTGGTATCATTGCTGTTACTTTTTGTGAACTATTCAAACCATAATAAAAAAAATTATGAAAATGAACTCATATCCTCAAATTTCCATTGTTGCATGCATTATGTTTAAGAATATTGATAGGTTATGCTTACAAACAGAAAAGAAGACAAATGGGAAGTAACTGAAAGATACCATGATTACAGAGCTTATTTCTTTCCATGAAATGGGAGCAACTAGGGATTACTTAAAATTTTGTACCACCTTTGCTGAAACAGAGGCACTTACTCTTTTTTTTTTTTTTTTTTTAAAGATGTGGAGTACAATTCAGGGTTAGGTATATAGATGTTCATTATGCAGGGACCATTGTTGAAGAGGTATGCCCCTCCCTCCCCTGGCAGTTTCCCTCAAATGCCAATACCATCCCCTGGCAGTTTCCCACTACTGTCAATCTTTTCTTAAAGTATTATGAAAATTGTTCAAGGTCTGCTAATGAGTGAGTACATATGGTACTCTGTTCTTTGTTTCTGTGTTAGATCACTCAATATGATAGACTAAATCCATCCAAGTTCCTCACCCATTTTAAACAATTTTTTTATTTTGACCTTTCTGTAACTCTATGTGTTATTCAAAGCAAAGCCAAATAGTGTACTAGGATTTCTTTTTTTTTTTTCCTTGAACAATTATCACAGTACTATAAGAAAGGGATAGGCATTTGTGGGAAACTGCTGGCGATGGGGGGGGGAGTTGGGATTGGAAGTTGAGGGAAATAGCTAGGGAAGGGAGGGGCACACCTCATCAACAAGGGTACTTGCATAATCAGTGTTTGTATACCTAGCCCTGAATTGTACCCCACATCTTTAAAATAAAAAATAAAGACATAAATAAAATGGGTGAGGAGATAAATGGCTTGGTCATATAAGCAAGTTACATAATCATCCAGCATAAACAAAAACTCAATAAAAATATCTACAATTTATTTTAAAAAGAGCAATGAAAGTGTGTCATGTAGAAGTACAGAGGTAAATACACGAAAAACAAATATATTGAAATTGAATATTTTGAAACAGCTTAACTGGACCATGGGTGGGGTACAGCAGAGAATCTGTAATTTTTGTCATTTACTTTTTTGCACTATTTGCATTATTTTTATAAAAAGTAAAAAACAAAATTGTGAGCCATTAAAAAGTAATTACCTTCTCTCCCAGATAAGCAATATAATACTATGAACCGGGTATGGTAACATGCGCCTGTAGTCTCAGGATGAATTTCTTGAGTCCAGCAGGTTGAGGCTTCAGTGAACTGCAATCCTGCCACTGTTCTCTAACCTGAGTGACAGAGAGAGATCAGTTTCAAGAAAAACAAAAGTAATAATATAATGATATATTTTTAATATCAATAACAGAGAACAGATTCTCCATAATTTGGGCTGTGGGAACTCTTACTTAATTCAAGATACTTTTAACCTTTATGTACAGTAATAAAAAATAAGTACAATGTGAAAATATTTACAACTGTGACATATTGAAATTGTGATTTTTATCTTTGAGAGACTATACTATCACGTTGAAATGGAATTCATGTCAGCACAGTGTTTAAAATCAATGTAAATGCCACATGATAGCTTTAGTAATGACTGAATTAATTCTAATAATGATTTTTAACAATTTACTGTATTCTCTAAAATTAGATTTAGGCTTAATATAAATTGTTGAATTTTTCTCAAATAATGACTGAGCATCTAGTACCTTCATTCTCATTTTGAAGATGTTCATATTGACTGAATGAAAGAAAAATTTAAACAGGAATAACTTGTTTACAAGGTTTTACTTCTTGGAGAGGTAGTTTTTGTGTTATTATTAATTTATAACCACAGAGGTAGTGCTCTGTTGTAGATCATATAAATAAAATTCAGTTCTTATCCATGGAAGAGTTTCTCTGTAAAATGGAGAACTTTTATATAAGTACAATCATGAATATTTCATAAAATTATCAATCAATAAACATGTATTGACTAAGGACTCACTATGATGTCAAAATGGTGTTAGGTGGTGGTGAAAAGCATTGGCTGATGAATACATGGAACACTTCCTGTAGGCTTTTTATCTCTCATGTGTTCTTAGAAATACATAAAACCACAATCTAAGTATTACAATATCTTAATAAATTGGTATTCTATATAGAAGAATGAAAGAAGAGAGAAGAGTGAAAAAGTGAAATGGGAAGAAAAGTATTAAAGAAATTTTTAAAAAATGTTTAGTTATTTGGCAAATGTTAGGAGTATTTGGTTCCCAAATAAAAAGACATGACATAAATGTGTTCTATGCCTAGGGGTTTACTGATGGAGACCTATTAAAAATTCAGTTTGGAGGTGCAAATGTCTCTGGATTTCAGATTGTGGACTATGATGACTCCTTGGTGTCCAAATTTATAGAAAGATGGTCAACCCTGGAAGAAAAAGAATACCCTGGAGCACATACAACTACAATTAAGGTTGGCTTTTTACTTCTGCTATTTTTTTCTTTCTTATGTAAGGGCAAGAGGGGTCTTGGGGTAAAAAAAGAGAGGAGAGAATAAGAAAGGTAACAGAGCACACAGATCAAAGTATGACAAACATATTGGCTGCTGCATATATTTTTCATATTTTACTTAAGAAATAATTAGAGCTTTACTGTATTTCTCTCTCATTTTCTAGTTCCTTACACCTATGATAATTTATAATAAACAAATTCATTCATTTATTTATCCATTTGGGATTTTTATTGAGTAGATTCTGAATCAGGAACTTTCATGGTAAACATAAAGAATTTTGTCTGTACTCCACAGTTCACTAGATTAAAGACAATAAACACTGACAATATGCCATGTAGGAAGAGAACACGAACTCTTAAGAGACATGACAGGGGCCAGGATGGGCAAGACTAGATTAAGTCACATGCTCTGGGGAGGCCTGTCTCAGGAGGCAAGTTTTAAGCTGAGACCTGAACAATCAGAGGCAATTTGACTAGAAAATTATGTCTATGTATTATTTATGTCTAATAAATTTTTTTTAAAAGGCATCAGTTGGTTCCTAATCTTCAAAAAACGTAATTGCAGAAAGTTCATAGATAGTTCTGTCAATAAGTATATGTGTGTGTGTTTGTGTATGTGTAAAATAACTGCTGCTGAGTCTCTGGGACCCTTTAAAAAGAAAATAAGATCTCAATTTGTTCTCCATGTGTTTGACACTACTGAGTTCTTACTTGTGTAGTTGATGTATTTTATTGGGTATACATATACAATCTTTATATTTGCCTCCAAATAGTAAATACTTCTGCTGTTGCAGTTTTATTTCTTCTGTTAGTAAACTCACTGAGAGCAAATTAAAATTAAAACCTGGCTAAGAGTGGTTTAAAGGATAAGTGGTTTGAAGCATGACATGATGTGCACATTACCTATGAAGCTAGAAATTTATAAAAAGAAGAAAAGTTGAAAAAGTTCCCATATATACACTGGTAATATTTCTTTACTTGTGAATTATAAAGATTGTATATGAACCAGGCAGGGACAGTGCTATTTCAGTTTCTCCCACAGTCACATCTGGTTGTACAGCATAGGGAGGTTGCTTGACTACAAATTTGTGTCTGGCTATAAGACTGGTCCGTAGGTAAGGCTTAGAAATTGTGAAGTTCTCTACTTTTGGGTGTATATATTGGATCTTTAAAATTTTCAGTCAATTTCAGAAAAGTATCTCCTAGGACACTAAAGAATAGCTCCAAATTATTTTTTTTCTGACAACTAGGTGACATCCTGCTTGGTGCTCTTGATTGAAATTCAGCATTTATGCTGTTAATAATGTAGTTTCATATAACAAGACTTCTGAGAAGGCAAATGGACACCTAGACCCTTTGTTAGTGCCAGGGTGTGTCTCCTTCTGCACCCAGTAGACACCTAACTGCTGATCCCATTCTGTGGAATTTCAGGCTTCTTTCCATTCAGAGATGGTACGCTGTAAGTTCCTTGCTGAAGAACGCATGTTCACCCTCAAAAAGAACCAGCATGCTCCTTTGGAATACACTATTAGTCATTCGATTGCCCCCTACTGCTGCCTGCTGTGAGGATGAAAGCAAAATGACATTATGTTTTTCTCCTAGAAGTCACATCAGTATTCCAGTTCATGTGTCTTCATCAAAATGCTAGGCATATTGGAAGTATGAGAGATCTTTGGCAAGACGTTTCTGTTAACATTTTTGCCAGAATCTAGTGCCAGACTTCACTCTGTTGAGAGCCCGCATAGTGACCCTTCCTGCTGTAGCATTTTTCCTCCATAGTTCCTTTCTTTTAGTTGCTTCTGTCAATTTTCAGAGAGATCAGTATGGCCCTTTATTGTAGGGTGTGGCAAAGAACTTAGTCTAACAAATTTCAAAACTGTAAGCTCTGGATCACTGTGGATCCTGGGTCCAGCATTCTTGTCTGTACAATGCAGTAGCCACCATTAATTCCTAGGTTGCTGTGAAGATTAAATAGCATTTACAAAGAGTTTTAGCACAGCTTTGGAAACATGGGGCCCATAAAGGCTAATTCTTTTTTTCAGAGCTTTCCTAATATAAGAGAACTTACAGCCAATTTCAAAGGTCTATTCCAATTTTAACATTTGGTGATCCCCTTGCCTTCACCCCAGAGGCATATTTTGTGAAATGTTTGAAGCTTGATAAAAATTACTGAAAAATCTGTGGGGAAAATATGTCTGAATGGGAGTTTATCCTAACACAGATATATATTGCTCAGGAACTCAGGTCCAGGAACTGAATATTAAAAAAAGAAATAAAACATGTATGAATACTGCCCTTGAGACCCCAGTCTAATGGTGTAGACAAACATATCAATAAGCAAATATAATAAAGAAGGATGCATGTAAAATATGCTAGTTTCCTACATATAATTAGGAAAATGTGTAGAAGAGAAACCAAGGAAGGTTTTCTGCAGGATGGACGCTGAGCGGGGTTTTACATATGGTCGAGCAGGAAGAAAACTATGGGATGGTGCTTGGGATAGAACAAAATATACAGATATACAGTCATGCATCAGCATGACAGATTCAGGAAACTATATGTGTGTTGCTGCTATAACATCTTAAATATTTGCGACTGGGGGTGGGCATGTTATAGAACTTGTTAGAGGTAAGTTTCCACAATTGTCAACAGATGTAAAAGGCAGTAACTATAAGAAACTTGCTTTCATGATTATTTCTGCTTCCATAGGTAGAAAAAGAGAGGAAAAATGATATAGGGGACTAACTTGCATTCTTAAAATATAAACAAGAAACATATTTTCAATATATGATCTTCATAAGGAAAGAGAGCAAAAAAATCTCTGAGATTATTTCTTTGGTGTTATATTTTGGGTCACTCGCTCTATCCAGTACATTACCTAATAATTTAAATCATGGTTTACTAGTCTACAATAAAACTAGTACTATAGACATAAAAATTTGTAAAAGTACAGGTTATTACATCAAATTCCTTATGTAGTTATGCTTTAGAAATGTTATAAGTTATACCAAGTTGTGGAAGTAATATCTAAATGACATCTCAAAGTTTTTGTCTTCCCCAAAGGTTAATGTAGCTCCCATAGCTTTCTAATTAAATTAAATTTTATTCAATAAATACAAATAACATCTTCAATAAGGTTCAATATTTGACCTACTTTAGCAGACACCAAATGTAAATTGCAATGTTTAAATGCTTTTGTTCTTATATACTACACAAAAAAATAGCTCGAATCATGGCACTAAGATTTTAGATCTGACTCTCAACAATTTGCTAATTTGAGGCAACATTTATTCATTAATTCATTTATTAATTCATTTAGCTACTCAACGCATATTTCTTGAGTTTCTACCCTGCATCAGGAACTGTTCTTTCTAGGTGTCAGAGAAATGACAACGCTCTGGTCTTCAAGGAATTTATAGTCTCAGACTAGAAACCAGAACTTTGTAGCATTGATGAAAATTGTCATATTGTCATCTTAAATCTATTTATTCAAACTGACTTTTGATTCTCCACTACTACCTTTTCCTCACCATTTGTAAACTATTTTTTCAACAGCCTCTGCCAACCCAGTTGATGGCAACTACGTCTTTCAGTTGTTGTTTTGACCAAAACCTTGAAAATGTCTTTGACTCCTTTCTTTCCTCTGTAACCCACATCCAGTCTATCAGAAAATTCTATTAGTTCTGCTTCACTTTTTTCCACTTCCTCTGTGACTACCCTAACTCAAATCAACTTCTGTCTTCTCTCTGCCAGGATTATGTCAATACTATCCCAAGCTGGTTTCCTGCTTCCACCCTTGTTTCTGTTATCTTCCAGCTTTGTGGTATCTTTCAAATGTAAATTAGATTCTGTCATGGTTCTGCTCCAACCACTCCAATATCTCTCTATTTCACTTTGAGGTAAGAGCCAAAGTTATCCTGGTGGCCTTTGAAGCCCCATATGCCCTGATACCTGGTCCCATAGGGTCTCATCTCTAGGTATCCCAGCTTGTTCTGCTTCAGCCTCATTGACCTCCTCCTTATTTCTTAACCACTCCAGGCACCAAGCCACATTAGGGCCTTTGCACTGGCCATTCCCTCTTCTGAACTGTTGTCCCCCTTAAATATCTGCATGGCTAACTCTCCTGCAATCTTTCACTTCTTTGATCTCTGTTTAAATGCTGTCTTTTCAAGGAAGCCAGTAGTAGGCATCTGCTTAAAACTGTGTTCGCTCCACCATCGTTATGTCCCTGCTCCAGTTTTCCCCCATTATTCCCTTTTAGTGTACTATGTTTATAACTCATTTATTTATTGTGTTGTTAATTATCTCCTCCTGCTTGAGAGTTAGTGCCATGTTTTTTGTGTGTATTTGTTCACCGATAATTCCCAAACTCCTAAAATAAAGTTTAGCACACAATATTATTTAATAAAGGGTTTCTGAATTGACAAATATAAGAAAACAAAGGTACTGTGGTATCACCTGTAAGAAGCACCTAATCCTGGCTCTGGGGGTAAGGAAAGGCTTCTTGGAGGAAGCAATATGGACTTGGAAATCTATAGGAGAAGTGGGAATTAGGAGAAAGCATAAGGACAATGGCTCCAGATAAAGAAAATAAAACATGTAAAAGTTCCCAGTGCAAGGAAAATATAGATATTTCCTTAAGGCTAGAGGTAGAGCAGTGAAGTTTTGAGAGAATGTTGAAAAATCATACTCTAGAATTGTGCAGGACCCAGAGCTTGTATGCCTTCTTGACATGCTAAGGTGTTGTCTAATTCTGAGAGCAACAGGGGAACTCTAGAGGAGAGTGTTGGTCATGGTTCTGATGTAGGAAGATGATTGTAGCTGCCTGATGACAAGAGATTGTAGGGAAGAAGGTGGAGGCAGGGAAGCTTTTGGAAGACATCACAAACAATCCAGGCAAGAGAAAATAGTTGTCTGAATTGTGGTGGTGGCACAGGGATAGAGAAAAATAGATGGATTTGCTACATCAGTCATTTCTCTTAATTTCTTATCAATGAAATAACAATTGTAAAATCATGACCATTCATATGTAATATACAGAAAGAAATTCAGCGGAGGAATATTCGTGAATTACAAGTAAGATTCTGAAAAGCAGTCTGCCTTGTTTCTGTCTTATTAGCCCTAAATTTCACTCAAGGGTTTGCACAGAGTAGGCACACAGAATACATATTGGTAAAAATGAAGAGGAATGACCTGGAAATTATCAAATCATTGAAATAAAAAATATGAAATTATTATTGTTATAAAATTTGGCTTAAACTTTTATCATCGTATTTGTTATGTTCTTTTGGTGAGTTGTGGCAGAAAAGTTGTGAGTTATTTTACTCGATGAAATGTAAATTGACTACAGTAATCTGACCTGATCCATCATAGCACCTGAATTTACATGGGAAAATTAAAGTGGGCATTTTACCTTTCTTAAAAACAATCTTAAAAAGAAGAGGCACAGTATAAATATTATCTCCCACTATCTCAAAAATAATATACAGGCCAGGTGTGGTGGCTCATGCCTGTAATCCTAGCACTTTGGGGGGCTGAGGTGAGAGGATTGCTTGAACCCAGAAGTTCCAGACTGGTCTTGGCAACATAGCAAGACTTCATCTCTACAAAAAAAAAAAAAAAGAAAGAAAGAAAAAGAAATAAAAAAATTAGCTAGGCCTGATGGTACATTCCTGACTGAGGCAGAAGGATCGCCTAAACCCAGGAAGTTGAGGATGCAGTCACGAACCAGCCACTGCACTCCAGAGTGGGTATAGAGTGAAACTCCAACTCAAAATAATAATAATTTAGCCGGGCTCGGTGGCTCAACCTGTAATCCCGCGCTTTTGGGAGGCTGAGGTGAGTGGATTGCCTGAGCCCGCGGGTTCGAGACCCGCCTGGGCAAGCAGGACCTCATCTCTACAATAAATAAAAAAAAAATTAGCCGGGCATGGTGGCGTGCGCCTGTAGTTCCAGCTACTTGGAAGGCTGAGGCGGAAGGATCGCCTGAGAACAGCAGGTTGAGGCTGCGGTGGCCGGGAGCGGCCACTGCACTCCAGTCTGGGCGACAGAGTGAGACTCCAACTCAAAAAATAATAATAATAATAATAATAATAATTTACAAGTATTTCTATTTTTAGGCAGATTTGTAGTGTTTTAGATGTCTCTAACAACTTATAAGATATGACTGATTGTTCTACCTTGTCAAAAAATAACCTTAATTCGGCTTTTGTGTCTTTGATGTTCTACTGGTATTAAAAAATTCGGCAATAATCTGTGACTGATATTTGTGTGGCTCTTTAAATAATGACTTTGCCACAGGAATCTCATTTTACCCAGGAAATGACTTAATACATAGACTCAAACTTTTTAAATTGCTATCCTAAGAGAGTTATTAGGTCTGCCTGAAAATAGTATAATCTTTTTCAGTCTAGTAATTAGCATCGTGCATTAAATAGTACCCTGGTGGCCTAATAGAATTAATTCTGCTTCTTGAGTGTTTTAGCTGACCAAGCCACAGCTGATGGATTGACATTCACTATTGCTAATAATAAAGCATTTTGCCTACCACAACCTAGAAGCTTGACATGTTTAAGTCCTTGTATTTTTGTAGTTCAAAGTGTCCATATGACTGAAATAAACCCAGACATTAAAAATTTAAATTTATAAATTATACATTTTGCTTGCAAAAATTAATTTAAAATTGTATGCTTATGTTACCATTAAAAAATAAAACTGTACTATTAATATTTGTAATTATAATGTAGGATATCTGGGCTCATATCTAATTTCCATATTTCTTTATCTGCAAAGGGAACAAGTGTAAGTAATTTATAAGATTTTTCTCAAATCTCTAATGCCATGATTATGTGAAGTGCTAACTTAAGCACTCAGTGAAACATACATGAACGTTGTTAATTTTTGCTGAATCTCTGACATTTTAGGTAGTTCCTTTATCTCTCAAAGATTGTACGGAGACATCCTAAGATACCCTGGACAGTATGTATGTTGTTTTTCATAGATTATAAAAAAATAAGGAACTTTAATCTTGTTAGAGGATTTCTAGGAAGGGGAAAGAATCAGGAAAAGGGATTTATGCAATCAATAAAATAAAAGATCTGCTTCTAAAGAAGTCTTTACCTACAACTGAATCAAAACTAGGAAATGCCTTGATTTGACTATCATTTTTCTGTCTTGGTGCATCTGATAAGCTTTATCTGAAAATTTGAATTCTTAAGCAAGCTAAAGTTTCTACATACAAAAGTCTTGATCTTTAAGTAAGATTTTCAGTAAAGGCCAGTAGCCAATTTGTATAACTTATGCAAAGATATGCTGTTTCTAATGTATTTATTTTATGTGAAAAGTCTTTATTCACAGTTGATTTAAATTATTTTTATTTTTCATAGAGAATAATAAAGGATGTTAATTTTGGTTTCTTGCCAAAGCAGCTCTCTTTTTACCCTTGGAAAATTTAACACAGTTCGTGTGCTTACCAAGGATGTTGAGTTTTTATGAAGATTTTATGCCTTTATGCAGTGAAGTTTCAAAGGGCACATGTTCAAAATGCTTTACAGTAAATTAAAGATGACCTTATCACAGACAGCTCTTTTCCAGAGGGTGGACTGCAGTTGAATTTGAAATTAGGACTAGTGAATACTTTTAAGTGTACAATGTATTTCCTCATACTATTCTTTTTTCCTATGGGTCTATTTGATTGTTGATCATTATTGGCAATCTTAAAGAAAAAAAGATTTCCTTAAAAATATTTATGTTTACTTTTCTTATCTTAGAGCTCATCATTTTTTGGCTCTGTTGATAATTATTTTGTAAAATGGAGAAGTTGATAATTAATATTTTGTAAGATTCTCTAGAGAAATATCAATGTGTAATAATTGTATTTAACTAAATTATTGGTGCTAATATTTACAAATGAGTTTATAAAATTTACCAGACCATAAAACTTTTAACATCTTAAAGTATGTACACAAGCACTATTTTTTTGTGGAAAGTAATTGATGTTAAGGAAATTTCAAAAATGGTAATTAGGTTAAGCAATGCTGATTAAACAAAGTTAAACTGTAGTTGTTACTGTGGGATTTTTCAGGGCCTATGATATGTCACTATAAACATCATTTTCCGAGCTTATTGTTTCACAGGACTGTTTTTGTGGAGTGGGATAGTGGTTTTCAAGCACTGTAAAAGCAGCCTAGTTTTATACCAAGATAGTAATAAAATGAAAAAAGAAAGCAAACTGCTAGTCCATAACTTACATTTATAGCATATTTTACAACTTATCAAGCTTCTCATTTACTATATATTCACTTATTTGATACAGTACTTACCAAATTAAATGACCCACTATTCCAATGTGCCTATAACTGAGAGTTTTCCTGGGACTTAAGACTTTCTCTTGAAAAACTAGGACAGTTTCAGACAAAGCAGAACAGTCAGTCACCCTCATTAGCCCAGGACCACAGCGATCTGCATTCAAATTCCACCTTTATCATGTATTTTTTTTTGTGACCTTGGGTAAAATAAAAGTCTATAACTTGGAATTTTCACCTGTAAAATTGAAATAAAGATATTTTTGACTTAGGAATTTTTATTTTTTATTTTTAAGAACTTACTAGAAAACTATCCAATTCAGGTTTGTTACAAAGATAACTAGGTAAACATGAATTCCTTCTTTTTTCCCCACTGTCCTTTTCAATACTCCTATGACATAGAAGAGGCATTGCTCTGATTTCTTAAGAACACATAATTAATACATACTTTAGTTAACTTGCCAAATGTAATAGAGCAGTAAATAGTAAAATCTGAGCTTGAGCTCTGTCTTCTGAATCTAAATGCAAAGCTTTCTAAACTATACTCAAATAAATTCAAATATCAAAGAAAATTTGAATAATGACTGTTCATAAGAGATTTTGTAATGCTTTCACAGTATCTAAAGTTTAGTACTTTTTCTTTGAATATTTTTTCTGTTTTAATATAGTGTGGATAATATATTTAGGAGAAGGTATTGTCATTATGATAACCTATAAAAGTTTATACTATAGCCTATTTATTCTCTTTTATATTCATTAAATTTGAGATGTACTCAGAACTTCCTTTCATGCCCCTCCCCCATTTTTTGGGTGTCAGAATACTGTTTTCTCGTATTAATGTACAGTAATATATTATTGAATGGTTTGTTTGATGACTTATTAGACTTAACAATCATGTTTAAAATGCATATTTATTTTACGTTTGAAAACTGTCTCAATAAATATACATTAAAAAAGGAAATAAGAAGCGCATTTGGAAAATGGACCATAAAAACAATTTCCAAGATTTCTTCTTAATGTGTGGATCTGATGTGATTGTGTTATAGCACTGCAAAGCATAATGACCCCCCACTGAAATATAAATTTCCAATTCAGCTGAGGGATTTCACAGAACATAAACATTGGGGTAGAGATGAAGCATTTGTTTTGAAAGAAGGAAATAGTTACATCTCCATCGTGTTCCCTTCAAATTAATTTACATTGAGTTTAATGAACAATAGAATAAAGTTGAAATATTTAACTATCCAAATAAAAAATGTGAACATATTTGTTTAGAAAAATAAATGAGCCATATATGCAGAACATAAACAAAAAGGAACTCTGGATACAGAAGCAGTTGATTTTTTCTAAGCCCAGAATTGTGTTTCTATGATTGTGATTTTCCATTTAAAATGGTAGTAGACTTAAGACTTGTTTTGATTTGAGCATTTGGAAAAGGTTGAAAAGATTTTCTTTTTAGTGTGCATATGCTCTGAATCATAATAATAATATGCTACATATATATAAATGCTTTTAGTTCACTCAACTTAGTCATATTTTTAATGTAGTTCACCAACATTTATAGAACTCTAACACATTTAGTAGTAGATGGCTTTATAGATTTCTCCCACTAATGTGATAAAGTTGACTCAATGAAAATTTTGGCTTTTAACTATTATCATAATTTTTTCATACAAACTACAATACTTTAAATATTCTATTTAGGTTCCATTTCCTTTTCAGAGACCTGGACATTATTGTAAGAATTATGGCCGGGCTCGGTGGCTCAGCCTGTAATCCCGCGCCTTGGGAGGCTGAGGTGAGTGGATTGCCTGAGCCCGCGGGTTCGAGACCCGCCTGGGCAACTTGGTGAGCCCTCATCTCTACAATAAATCAAAAATCAGCTGGGCGTGGTAGTGCGCGCCTGTAGTTCCAGCTACTTGGAAGGCTGAGGAGGAAGGATCGCCAGAGCCTAGCAGGTCGAGGCTGCAGTGGCCGGGAGCGGCCACTGCACTCCAGTCTGGGCGACAGAGTGAGAAGAATTATGTTGGCAATGAATGGATTACTGTTTAGAAAGCAAATTAATCAATGTTTTTTTTTCCTTTAGAATATAAATAAACTCACAAGTGAGAAAGATATATCCTGAAGTGATATTTCTCATTTGCTTCAAGAAGTCTTTTCTTAGTAGATGTGATTTAAAATAATGTCTGTGATATAATATAATTTTTAATGGTACATGGATATTATAGAATACTGTATTTGTAAAAGAAATATTTATGGTAGGTGAAATTAGAGCACTTGAATTGCTAATGGAGATGATCCAGGAGAGAGTGAAAAAGGTTTATGCAGTATTGAGGGTGTCATTGCAGAAACGATATCCTTAAGGTCAGAGGAACAAAATCAATGCACTGCTGGAGAGGAAGCTTGGAGGTGGGAGTGTGGCATTGTCATCACAGGAGGGAAAGAGAGTATAGGGAGCTTTGTAGTTTTGTGGTTGGATGACTTCTCTTTTCTCTATGACATGCAAGACAAGGTTTTTAGCAGGAATTTAGAGGAAGAAAAGCATGTGGTGATGTGGGTAGTTAGTGAAGCTTTAAAAAGATATGGAATTGTCATTTTGAGTGTAGAAGATCTAAGTTACTAAGGAATGGAGAAAGATTATTTGGGAATACTGGGTGCCCATTTTAGATTTGTGGTCAAGAACTTAGAGTGTCATAAAATCAGTATACAGCAGTATTGAATTTCTTCCCCAGCTTCATGATACTTTGGGTACTTATAGATTGAAAAATATTCAATGACAGAAATGTTCTCTGCATTTAGTAAAACTTTTATGTCAAATTGTAATTTGTCATTAACAACAGCAGCAAGTCGGGCTCGGTGGCTCAGCCTGTAATCCCGCGCCTTGGGAGGCTGAGGTGAGTGGATTGCCTGAGCCCGCGGGTTCGAGACCCGCCTGGGCAAGCGAGACCTCATCTCTACAATAAATCAAAAAATTAGCCAGGCGTGGTAGC
>CAUYQG010064993.1:0-19716 GCA_963574415.1 Tarsius wallacei | reverse complement strand
CTGCTTTCCATGCTTGTTAGTTTGTTACTTATTTCCATCACAGTATTCTTTACTGCTGTTATTTCTGACATCAGCTCCTTCCTGTTTTCCTCTTTTCTCTCCTCAATTTTTTTAATTCTCTCTATTAATGTCTTCATATCTGGGTTTGTTGCATGTGACCAGTTGTTCTAGGGGCTCTTCATTGTTTGTGTTCCGAAGTCTGTTTTCTCAGTGTCTGACCTCCCAGGGATCTGTGTGAGACTTATATTCTTCTTTTGGTTTTTCTTCATTTGTGCGGTGTTTGACTCCCTACTGTTTCCTTCCCTCCACGTCACTGTCTTCTTTGATTCTGCTATTCAGGGGTAGAGGGGTTGCTGGGGTTGCACTGTAGATTGGGTGTGGCCCTTTTTGCAGTTTTGAGGTTTACTTAAGGGGGGAGCTGTGATTCAGAATCTATCTGCAGGTCCTGGTATCCGTTGACAGGTGTATGGATAATCTGAAACCAACTTTGCACTGTCTTGGAGTCTGTTGGTGCAGTGGGGTTGTAGGTTTACTCCCTTGAGTCGCCAGCAGGTGGTGCTATCTCACTGCTCTGGATTTTCGCCCTTTATGGTCTTTTGTCTCAGCTGCTCCGCCCCAAATGGGGAGTGAGCTGGACGAGGGTCTCGTAGAACCAGAGAAAAAACTGGAGATAGGATCCTGCCTCAGGCCCATGGCCTGGCTGGATGTCACGGTGGCAGTGGAATCAGCAGCGCTCTCAGCAGATCTTGCTTGGAGAAGCTTCAGAGTCTGAAGTCGTGGATCGCCTCAGGCATGGGAGGGGTGATCTATAATGGCCGCTACTGAGGCAGCGGCTGCGGTGACTCCACAATGGAAACATTTAACAAGACATATGTATAATATAACATCTTTGTCATTTTTCAGCTGATGACTTTTTTCCTAATTTTTTTCTTTCAGCAAAGAAAGAAGCAGCCCCCCAAGAATTCTCAATTTAGGGAGAAGGACTCCTTTGTTTCTCATTATAATTCCTTATTAATTTGCTTCTTCAGCAACCTCTTTCAAGATTTTCCCCTTTGTCTAGTTCTCAGCTAAGTTGTCAACCCACCTGGAAGAAGCTAGCTCTAAAATACTTTGTTAAAATTTATTGAGCAATTGCATATTGAGCACTGTACTAAACCAATTGATCCTATAAATTAATCCTCACAATAAACATGTCAATGTGACTTTATTTTATAAATAAAGAAACCAGTACTCAAAGAGATTACATAACCTTCAAACTCCCATGACTAGTATGTGTCAATCTAACTCCAAAGCATGTTTTTTTTTTTTTCCCCCACCCGCTGATGCACTACTTTCTCTTCTCCTCTCACTTCTATGGGTTTCATCATTCTCAGAGCCTATACTACTGTGAGGCACATCTCTCCTCTGCATCACTTCTCTGGTTAGGAAAGTCTCCATCAGTTCCCATGGCCCATTAGCAAGTTTTGAGAGCAGGCATCAATGCATCACTGTCTTAATCCATTTTTTGCTGCTATAAAATTTATTTAGCTCATGGTTCTGGAGGCTGAGAAGTCCAAGACCCAGGAAGTCTATCTAGTGAAGACCTTCTTGCTGTACCATAACATGGTGGAAAGACATTGCCTGGTGAGATAGCAAGAGAAAATCAGGCCAAACTTATACATTTCATCAGTGACTCATTTCTGTGATTACTAACCCATTCCCATGGTTACAGCATTAATCTATTCATAAGAGCAGATCTCTCAGCACCTAATCATCTCTTAAAGGTTTAGCTTCTCCACATTATTACAATGGCAATTAAATTTCCACATGAGCTTTGGAAGGGACATTTATACTATAGAAATCATCATAAACCATAAACTTGGACTGGAATTGGAAGTTTTTTCATTGTCCCATTCCAATATATTTTAATATAACCATCATTCCTCTCTTTAATGCATTTTCTGATTCAGTCAAATGTAATTGCTAGTTCTCTCCCAACTAGAATGCAAGCTCCATGAGAGAAATACTACCTTTGTATATATTATTCACTACCAAATTCCCAGTTGGTACGGCAGTGGCTGTCACAGACTAGACTCTCAATTAACATATGTTGGATAGGTGAATGGGTGAATAAATGAATGAATATGCTGTTCTATCCCATCTCTAGACCTCTTCTGGAATGCCTTACATCCATCTCTGCTATCTGACTCTTACTTAATCTTTAAGTTTTAGCTACTTCTCAAAGGCTACTTCTTCCAGGAAGACTTCTTAAATTCTCAGCCTGACGCATTATAGAGTTAATGAATATATAATATTCTAGTATTAGATTGGCTCTTACAGGCTTGGAGGTAGCTATCATTTGCTACTATTGAGTTTCTCTTTTAACTTTGTATATGGAAAACAGAGGCAACTAGAGGAAATGATTACTCCAGTGCCATAGGCAGCAGTCAGTTACAGGCAGGGATCAGAAAAAAATCTATGCTCTATCTTCAACCTGAATTCACTAATTTTTCCATTTATATAAAGAGTATAAATTATAAAGATTCAACACTCTGAATGCTAAAGGCTAATTATTATCTTTAAATGAACACAGAAATGCATCCATATGGTATACTTCCATAGGTCACAATGTGAGAAAGTACATGTGGGAAGGAGCTGAGATAGTTCGCTAGAAAGAAAATCTGTCTGAATATGTGATGAGGATAGTAAGAACGCAGTCAACAGCAAGTGCTTTTATTTTTTCTGCATTGCCTGAAAATCCATGACAGACATGGTAGCTGATAAGGCTGAAGAGCAGTGGGAGTCCGATCCAGCCCGTTTGAATGAAAGGATGAAACAAACGAAACAAACTTTTTTGAAGCCAGAGCAGCAGTAATCCCTCTTGTGCACACTTTAGTGAATTTGGCCTTCCAAATATAGATTTGTAAAGAACAAAGTAGCAGCCTATGGATGGCAGTGGGAAAACTGGCTTTATAAGCAAAAATCTCGAAGGAAAGTGGGGAAAGGGAAGAGAAAGATCAGGTTTTCTATTGTTCATTGTTTTTGCTTCCCCACACACAGAATTTTGCTGTCTTCAAAATATATTTTAGAAGGATGATTATATCTTTTGTATGAAAATATATAGGTTGAAAAGTGCTATTTTTAAGTTATAGTCTTCACCTTGTTTGATTCTCAAAGCAAGGTTATGAGGAAGGTATTATCTTTATTTTTTTATTTTTTGTTTGGAAGGTTTTTTACTTTTCCCATTGCTATAAAGGAGGACACTGAGGCAGGAAAGTGGGACTTTGTTGTAACACAAGCATACAATACAAGTTGAACTCCTGTATTCTTTCAATTTGCATCATTATTTTTCCTCTCTATTTCTCTCTTTCATACTCTCACTCTGGCAGCTTCTTCATATCTAGAAGTTTCTTATCAATAAGTTTCTTATCAAGGAGTGTAGAAGTTCAAATAATTCTTACCTGTACTTATGGAACCACAAGGGAAAGAAAGAAATAAAAACAAATGTACCACTGATTTCTATTTCTATTCCTTTTGCTTTACTTTGGAAACTGGGCCACCACTGGAGGCAATTGTCCAGGGCTTTACAATCCAATCATGCATTTGTACAAAATCACAGGCCCTAAACTGATAAAAAACCTTTTGTAATTTTTGGTTCTTGAACAAGGACATTTACTTTCCAATTTTTAACTGTGAAACAGTCAATTTGAAGTTCTCTTTTGCAATCCCTTCAATATATACAGCTTCATGGTTCCTACCTGGAGGGGGGAAAAAAAGACAGCAACTGGAAGAGACTTGTACCTAATTTGGAGCCTCACTTTTGCTCAGTTACCATTTGCAAATTAAACTCTTGCATATACAAACCCATGATCAAAAATCTGTGTCTACAACGAATTGTGATATTCCACAAATTCATCGAATGTGGCCAAATAGGGCAGATAAGAATCCAGTGCTTCATGATATGACAAAAATTTCCAAAATCAGAATAGATATTGTTGTTTAGAAGAATCCATGGGTCACCAGCTATGGAAAATTTCTAGTGGATTCTTACATTCCACTTTCAGTTTTTGCTTATTATTTTTTGTCAGTGTTATGCAAGATTTTTGGCATAGATTTATTTATGCCATTTCTTACTAGTTTGTTTTTCTTCTCTACATCATTGACTACTTGGAACAAACACCCTGCTGGGGGCATACTGTGCTTAAGGAAAGTGTTGTGGCCAGTTAACAGCTAAGAGGGCAAGATCACATCCTGAACTTCGGGAGCTGCTTTTACTCCATAAGCTGCTGTTGTTTTAAGTAGTTATGATGTGGCCCAGAAAAGACAAATAGTTTTCTGAAAATATCTCTACAGAAAAAGTCTTCTCCCCAGTACCTATAAAACATTCATAACACCTTCATTGTGCTGTAAATCCTTAGCAGGAGTTGATAACAGTGTATGAATTTTTAATGTAACATTTATAAATGGTTATTAAAACTATCCTTAAAGTAAAGTGTCAGTTTATTTTTAATTAACTGTTGGCTTTTTAAGCTCCCAGATGGCCTGGGGAAAGACCAATAAGCCCACATGTCAATTATCCTCTCTCCTGGTTTCATCTTTAACCCCTTGTTACTTGCTGTCACAAAGACCAATGCATAAGTTCTAAGAACTTAAATAAACCCTAGATATAGTCTTGTGAACATTTTATTTCTTATAAAATTGTCCTGGAATGGCTGTTAGCTACCATGGCTACCATGAAACTGTGAGGTAAGCACTAACTTGTTCTGAATCCTTATAACCTAAAACAACTTCCATATGCGTATACAAAGCAAAAAGGAAAATCAGGGCAACGAAGAGGGGTAGATGAGTTATAGAATACTAAACTTGAGGCTTAGGGCTGGTGTTCTATAACACAGGTTCAGTGGCTTTCTTCCTATGTGTCCTTGAACCCATTTCAGTTTCTTACAATGAATTTCTTTATCTATATAGGCAGGGATGATGAAAATGACTCTGCTTTTCTCAAGAGGTTGCAAGCATCAACCTAAAAACTGAATATAATTTTTAATAAATTATAATAAGCCATCCATGCATGTGGGCTCCTCATTTTTGTCTTCCAATTATTGGACATTTTTCTCATGGTCTTTTGGCATGGACTTCCCAAGATTCTGATTTCACCATTTCTTTTTGGAACCGAGAAATCAGGAAAACTCGTTTTGTCCATATGCTTCAGATTTTAATTTTTTCCTAGGGCTAGAAAGATGATTTCACCTTGGGTATAAGTTATCTCTGCACCATCCCTTGAGAATGTCTTCATGGCTTCTTAGCACAGTCCCAGGAACAAGGAGCTTATTAAACTTTATAATTAGGAAATCGAATTGTTAGCAAGATCAGTTTGGTGTCTATTGGCTTTCTTTATGTTCCCCCAGGTATATTTGTTTTGCTGATTTCCAACTAGGTGCTTGGAATAAACCCTCTCTATTGATTACCTTAGCTATGACTCTCTGCCTGTGTTGTATCACATATCCTGAGAAGCCCCATACCTGATATTCCTGCTTCTCTTTCAGTTGTCTCAGGATGATATCACCCAGGCCAACATAGCGAAAATGAAAATCCAAGAATCTGGCCCTCACAGGATACATGTGAGTTCATGTGTGCAATTTTGTACTTCTATAAACATCCAAGTATCGAATGATAAATGGGAGGTTTTGTTAATGTTCATTGGTAAATGGAAAGTTAAATCCACTGGGCATGCACACACTTTTCTTAAAATAGCATTCAAAGCCCTTCATGGCCTGGCCTCAGATATTCCTTTTAGTTTTTATTTTCTCCACTCCAACTCTGCTGCTCTGGGCTCTAGGAAGACTGAATTACTTACCTTTCTTTCAGAGTAATGAAACATACATGTCTTATGCTTCCTAGAATTTGCACACAATATCTCTTGTGCCAAGAATGTTCTTCATGTCCTTATATAGTTGCAGAACTCCTAATCATTCTTCAATATGCCACTCAGGTACTGTCCTATGGAAGGTGTTCCCTGACCATATAATTCCTATGATCACTTCTATTAGAGCATTTAGCACATTACATGCTAATTTTCTGCTTACATTTTTTTCCTTGAGCGTGTGAGCTCTGTAAGAGCAAATACAATGTCTTATTTGTCTATCACCCAGTTAAAATGCAGTGAAAGACATGGATGAAAAGCTCAGTATGGGTTGGTAAATAAGTATAAATTAAGTTTCAGAGTAGACTTTGTGAATTTTGCTGATCATAGTTAAAGGTAAGAAGGCTAATTCTCCTTTGGGTTATGCTATAGAGTGTTAACAAACAGTTTATTTTGTGGTGAAGAATGATGATGTATTCATTCTAATCTGGGCACAATAAATTTGCAGTTTTGACAAAATATCCAAGTTTCAACTAGAAGATAACTAGTTAGAATGGACTATGGCTATGATTATAGACAAAGACTTTTCTAAGCGTGAATTAAGTAAATGGTTGTACAAAGAGAAACAAATATAGAAGGGAAAACTATGGACTTGGAGATAAACATAATAGACTACACGCAGATTTATTCCCATTCTTTCTCCAAACTCTACTGAAATTATAGTGATTGACCAACAAATATCTAAATGTATGGAGTAGAAGAGAATGAGAGTTAAGTTGATAGACAATGAAGAATGTCAATGAAATTATGAAAGGTGGTGACTGACTTAGTCCATGAGAGAAAGCTAAGTGATTGGCATTATGAATATCTGGAGAGAGTCATGAATTGGAGATGGCAGATACCTCCGAAGTCAGGAATAATGAGTGGAGCTGAAAATAGAAGGTTGTTTGAAAGTGTGTGTAAAGAGCAGTGAGATGCCCTGAAAAACTCCTCCAAGGCAAGCAGCCAGGTTCCTGCCACTCCACCTCCTCAAAATAAGACAGGAAATTTTGTACCTTAAAAGACTGAATCAGAAAAACTCTAGTCTGTGGGACACTAGACACATCTGAGGCAAAAGAAAAAAGAATAGAAGGAAAGAAAGAAAGAAAGAAAGAAAGAAAGAAAGAAAGAAAGAAAGAAAGAAAGAAAGGGAAAAGAAAATGTGTGGAAGACAGAGGTATTGGTTAGAAGTAAGTAAATACTTGCCTTTCAGAATGCTAGAAACAAGGCTTATGCCCTCCCGATATTAATCTCTGGAGAAAGTGACTGATCCAATCTAAAGACCTGTGTGAGCAGACATCAGCCAGCACCTTACAGTGAAGGCTACCATCCAACAAGCCACACCCTAATGTACTGTTCTGGGGAAATTCCTAAGTTAGACAGGTAGATTAGTAGGTAGGTAGATGATTGATAGATGGATAGATAGATAGATAGAGATAAGATATAAAATTAAAGTTCATATGAAAGAAAGAAATCAAATAAACAGATATCAAAAAAGAAACCCTTTGAATGACTAAAAATAACATAAAGGGGAAAAAATAAGTTCTGGAAAAATATAATTATTATTCAGAGAGAAAAATATATTTCTTCTATGAATCAAAAAATATTATAGATAGGTAAAAAAGAGATCTTGAAAATTTAAAATGTAGTAGAAAAAATAAAAAGAAAGATGCAATATTAACATGAAGAAAATCTCCTAGAAATAAGTGAAACAAAGGTATAATATGGGAAATAAAAAACAAGCAGAAGACTAATATAGAACATCTAATATCTGACTAAAGAAAATTACAAATTGCTGGAGAAAGGGAAAGAAGTATTTACCAAAGAAGTAATTCAACAAGGGACTCATGGAGTATACAGCATGTTAGTGCTTTATCATGATAAGATTTCAGAACATGACAAATGAATAGAATATCCTGAAAACTTCCAAGAGAAATAAAACAAATCAAACACAAAAGACTGAGAATCAGAATGCCATTAGACATTCTAAAACCAAATCTGAACCTACCAGACAGTGGAGCAATATCTTTAACATCCTGAAAGAATTATTTCAAACCTACAATTCCATAGACAAGTTATTATTTAATATTAATAATAATATTTCTGGAATATGGAGTACTCAAAAGTTTAATTCCCAAGTACATTTTATTGGGAAGATCAAGGATGTATGCCACCTAAAAAAGAGAGTAATCCAAGAGGAAGATGAGAGAACCAGAAAACAGGTGGCACAACAGGAAAGGCGTGGAAGGAAATATAATAGTTGAGCAGCTCCCTCAGTCAGAAACTGTGAAAAGCTGATGGATCAACAGTGAGGACTAGAGGAGATGGGGATAGCATGTGGCACCTGGGCAAACAAAAGGAAAAGGATCCTACACATTAATATTACCTGATGCATTTGAGTACATTGGGAAAAACTTTGAGACTGAATTAGTAACAAGAACATGGAAAAGTAAGCCAATAAAAAAAATGAGTCAACTGTAAATTTCAGGGAAAGTAATAAATCTATACATACATTGTGTATACAGGGAGTGCCAAAAAAATGTATGTACATTTTAAGTATGACCTCACTCAAAAGATGGCATTAATCAAATGAATGCTAGTATCACCATGCAACAGGCAGGACAGTCAAAGAAAATGGCAGAAGCATGGTTGAGCAAACATCATACTACACATTGCTACTATCATTTAATTCAACTTTGAAAAGTAATTCATAACATCTCTCAAAATGTGTATATATTTTTGGCACTATATATATATAGAGAGAGAGACATATATATACATTATGTATATATACACATATACACAGTAATATGTATATATAATACAAAGTATGAACATGATTATAATATACTGTACATTTCAGCAGTGAACAATGTTTATGTTGCAAAGTAATATAAACTATGACTATAAATCTAATACAAAATTGACATAATTATATTAGGAGGATAGGGAAAATTATTTTAATTGATGGATCATATAAGAAAACTAATTTTTTTCAGAATATGAATTCAAGATGTCTAAATATTTTTATGTTGTTGTTGTGTTTTTGTTGTTGTTTTTTTGAGTTGGCGTCTCACTCTGTCGCCCAAACTGGAGTGCAGTGGCCGCTCCTAGTCACTGCAGCCTCGACCTGCTGGGCTCCAGCGATCCTTCCGCCTCAGCCTTCCAAGTAGCTGGAACTACAGGCACGTGCTACCACACCTGGCTAATTTTTTGATTTATTGTAGAGATGAGGTCTCACCAAGTTGCCTAGGCGTGTCTCGAACCCGCGGGCTCTGGCAATCCACTCACCTCAGCCTCACAAAGCGCGGGATTACAGGCTGAGCCACCAAGCCTAGCTTAAATATTTTTATAAACAAATAAAACAGCATACTATTATGTCTTAGAAATATAGAGATAAATACTTGAAGATACCATTTTAAAATGTTGAAAGAAGTTAGCTCTGGGGAAAAGTGGAGTAGGAGCTTCATTTTTTAAAATCTTGAATTATTGACTTTTTTGTAGCATTCATTTTATTATTGATTATTTCAACTCATGTTCAAAAGTGTATTTGGCACAAGCACTAGAGAGACAGAAGTAAAGAGGACAGGCAATATCTAACTCCTCATACATATTATATTATTCTGGAGAAAAATATTTTAAAATATACATTAAAGAGATAGTTTCAGGCGGTGATTAATTTCTCTAAAGAAAATAAAAATAGAGACTGCATAGTAAATGGGTACTTATAGATTAAATTTGCTAGTTGAAGAAAGAGTCATATTTGACCTAAAATTACAGCTCTCTAATGATTGTAGGAGATATACTTCAAGGATTTAGATAATTTTAGATAAAAGAAGGGGTAAAGAAAAGTTATATTGGCCAAACACTAACCAATAAATCTGTCATGGCTATGTTTATTTCCAAAAATATAGATTTTAAGAAAAAAATATTATTAGGAATAAAGAGTCTTATTTTTATAGTGGAAAAATGATTTAGTCACCATGATGTTATAACAACTCTGAACATGTATGCAAATAATAAAAGTAACCTCAAAGTGAACAAAGCAAAAATTAATTCTAAAAAATTAATAAAAATCACCATTAATTTGTAGGTTACAAAATTATTGACTTTTAAAGTCATAAACATTTTGTTTAAATATATTCATTAAAGATAGAAAGGAGAAAACTTGGGGGGGAAACCTCATCTAGAATGGTGAAAGAATGCTCAGAAAATTAAAATAGGATCACTAACATTCTCATGTTAAGATGGAAAAGATGGAATTCCCCAAAACAGAAGGGCCAGAGGAGTGAGAAGTGCCTTGGTGATGTCAAGTTCGGATGAGAACTGAATAAATATCATTGTTTGGCCACTAGTGGATCATCAATAGCTGATTCAGAAGGTCGCTAGCGGCTGCTTTGGAATCTGGCTGGGAAAGGTTTTCAGATAAATCAAGGATGTAATCTCTCCATTTCTGATACATCAGCCCTCTGATGATTTTCTCTGATCAGTACAGCTAATAGTCAGTCTCAGAATTTTTAGATCTTGCAGATAACAAAAAGAAAGACAAGAATCTGCCCACCCAGGCCAGGGTTTTTTCAGGGAGTAATTCATCAAGTGTTTATAGAGTTCTTCTTGTGCTTTGCATACTTGATTGATTGTGAAAAACAAAACTCATGGTCATTTCCCTCATGTAGTATATACTTCAATTAGGGCAGAAGGCCACATCAGAGGAAATTATAGAACTAAGATGGGCACAAGGAGTCAAGTGATAAAATTAACGACTCTGACATGAACTACTATAAAAGCCCATGAGAGTTAAAATAGTTGAGAAGCCTCACAAAAAAATCTAAGCTTGAACTGAGACTTAAGTGTATTATGGAATAAAAAGAGGGAAAAGTTGATGAAGGCAGGGAAAGAATTGCCTTAGGACATAAAGTTGAATGTGTTTCTTCAGAAACATACTCCAATATCCAGAAAATCAAGCTTACTGTCTACATGAACATGAACCTCCTCTTCCTGTTCAAGTCTCAGCTCTACCATTCAGTAGTTGTATGATTTTGGACAAAGTCAATTTAATTAGTCTAGATGGCAATTATACTTACCTTAGGTAATGATACTAAGGACTACATCATATAAGGGTGATGGCTCTCTTTGAATTATAAAATAAAGTAAACACACAAGCAGTTATGGGAATTGGGAGGTTGGACTTTGTTACTACCTTTTATCATTAATGCAGTCCAACTCATTTCTTTATTCATTAATTCAATGCATGTATGTTGGTGCTCAGATTCTGAAGTGGAATAAGACAGACATTTTCTCATATATGACAAACATTATGCAACCAATTACATAATTGGTATTTGATCCCTTAGCATGACTCATCAGGATTTGCATTATCTGCTTTGCACTTATGTCAACCTTTCATGTCATGGAGCTCTTGGGCAGTCATCACCCTCACACAGGCCTTTTTCATTTCCATGATTTTGTTCTGCTTCTTTCCTTGTTCAGGGACTTTGACTGTATACTTCTCTTTCTGCCTATTCCTCTTCACCCCTCCTCCTACTTCAGATTTTAGCTAAAATGTCCACACCTCTGAGAAGCTTTTATTGAAATTCCAGATGGGATTAGGTTACCCCCACAGTTTTTTATGATTCTCTATTGGAGCAGTAACCAAAAATTCTAAATACAAATTAAGTAATGTGATTTGTTTAATTTCTGTGTTTCACTGCTAGAATATACGCCCCAGGAGAGCAGATTTCTTTTCTTTTTATCATTATAACTCTTGGGCTTAGTATGATGCCTGCCCATAATAGGCCTTCAATACTCATTTCCTAAATGACTGGTCAGACATATGTAAAAGCTATTTTCAGAATTTTGGTCATAGGCAGCAATTTATCCTCATGAATCTCTAACTTTCTTTAACAACCTGTTACAGATTTATATTCTCCAAGTTTATCTAGCCATCTCTGATTCTATTTTTATATACTTGCAAGTTCCCTAAGTATATCAGAAATGTCAGACCCAGAATCAAATTATATTATCTTTGTCCACTATCACCAAGAATCAAAAGCTTTTCTTATTCTTCTTTATTTTTCGATTTACTTGTAAAATTGGGGAGTGAGGAGGAAGTCTAGTCTAATAGGGGCATTTACTGCAATATGGAAATAACTGATAATTATGCTTTTTAAATGAATTTGACTCTGTGGATGGTGTCAGGTTTTGCTAAGTGCCCTGGGCTCAAGAGAGACTAATTAGGCCAGCATTAAATATTAAAGCTTTCTGACATCCAAGTTTTGACGGTGACAGAAGAAAGGAAATCCTGTAACCTAATGTGCACCCAACAGGAGTAATTTATGTACACTTCTTATGACAAAAGAAAATCCAATTATGTAGCTGTATGGCAGATATATTTAAAGGAGAAATTAATGTAAAAAAATTATATAAACACAGAGACACACAGAGTACATAAAATAACACAAAACTGTCAACAGATAGTTCCTGTTTGCCACCAACTACATTAAATGGCCTGTTGATTGTTCTGCTATAAACTTGTGTTTGGACTGGAAATAGCTTTTTGCCTATAAATGTATTTAATATAGTGTAGGGGCATGAAGTCAGCATGGACCTTTGGATGGTAAAAATATAATAATGCTACTTTCAAATAGGAAAGGCCAATTGTAGGTAGACCTCATTTCCAATCCAGCCCCAGAGCATACCTTTTTTTTCCTTGCAATTATTGAATTTGTAGAGGAGCAACCTGCTTTTTCTCACAGGTGAGAGAAACCAGCCAAAGGTCTGGAAACATGGTCCAAGTCCCAACTTTATCTCTATCTGCATGGGTGGTCTTAGATAAGTCATAGAGCCCCCTGGTCCCTTCTGTTGTCCTTTTCCTAAAATGCAGCTTTTCATGCTGGTGACACCCATCAATGAGAATGTTGAACTTAAATGAGATCCCATAGTAATTTTCACCATCTACAGGTTAAAAAAAATCTTTAAGCAAATTGTATCTGATAACTTCATGCTAAAACAAAACAAAAATGCTGTATTTTATTAATATGAATATGTTTTATAAACCCAAATGTATATTGCCTGCTTGTTTTGAAGCCCCTCAGTGAGTAAAATAAAACACCTCTTAATGTAATGTTTTTATGATAGCAAAATTCATATACAGATAAAGGCAGAGACAATGGTATACTAAAACCCCAGCACCCATCACCCATATTCAATAATTACCAATTCATGGCCAATTTTGCTCTCATCCCTCCTCTGCTATCTTTTTAAAAAGTGGATCCTCCTTCATTATATGAGTTCATTTATAAACATTCATATGAATGTTAAAATTATGGATACTCCTTTAAAATTGTGATATCAAATTAAAAATTAACATAATTTCTAAATATAAACAGGGCTACTTTGATTAACAAAAAATATATCTGGGGATAAGAGGTCTTAAAGGGTCATCATTGCTATGTCAACCTCAAAAATCCTATTTTTTTTGTATATTTTGGGGGATAAAATACACAATTCCATCCTGGCATAGGGAACTACTTTCAAATAGTAACAGTCTTAGCAATGTACCTGGCAGTATGAATAATATTTTTTCAGATGAATGGAACTGGCAAAAGGATGGTATCTTTTGCACTAAAATAAGTTTATTTAGCAATCAGAGATAAGAATCTTAACTTTTTCACTTTGTTAAAATGTGACTTGGTGTGTGCATGCTATTTATTATTTTTGTTTTTATTATAATTATAATTATAATAGATTATTTTATGTAACCCAAAGGCCTAGTAGAAGGTTCCATGCAAAGTATGAAGGAACACCTAACAAAAACTGGAATTACCTTTTGGAGGGCAGGCCTCTTGTAGTACAGGCTTCCCCTGCTTGGTAAGTGTTCTAGGAACCCATCTGCATCAGTGTACCAGCTAGCATTATTGTGAGAGGCTGTGTGTGCTGTGGCATACGTTAATTTGTTTTTAGATATTCTTTCAACCATTTGCCCATTTCATGATGAGTAATTTACAAACCCTCCTGCCCAAATTGTGATGAGTATTCAGCAGTTTTTGACAAAAAACCACATAGCCCCCATGCTCTACCCTCTCTAATCACCCGCTCTCACCCCAATAGACTCCCCCCCCCACCAGGATGAAAATAGTCTTCCAAAGGAAATGTTTTGCCCATGTAAAAGAGGCGAAACAAAAAGTGGCGGAAGCACTGAAAGGTATCAAAATTGACACATTCTCTTCTCTAAGTTATTACCCATTAAATTTTCTGGAATTTGAAAATAAAGAGGAACTGTATTCAGTGGACAAAAATAAAGAGTAAGTGAGCATGTCCGGGAAAAAAGAGTATAAGAATATTTTATTGTAAATGAGGAGTTCTTGGCTACAGACTCTCCTCAGTCATCAGTGATAGCATCTTGGATGCTCATTTTTATCTGTGGGATCCCAATAATATAATGCAATCAGGGGGCAAACAGAATAATTGTTGTCCTTGCCTCTTTTGTTTCTCAATTTTGTGATTCTTGGTATGTGGGTGGAGTGAACTAATTAGGTAGTTTTGAGAAGGTACATCACTTGGAAAAATAACTTTTCAGTAGCATTTTAACGACTTGTCTAAAAACTTGGGGACAACTTAGAGTCAGCATCAGCATGTCTCTCCAAATTGGGCTGCCATATGCGTGTTAAAAATAATTAGAGTGTGAGTAGTCCTAGAAATATTTTTTTAACTGCACAGTAAGGAGGGTCTTCCTGAGTTTATTGGAAGAGAGAGTGATTTCCTTATAAAAGGGAGATGTAATCAACTTGGAGAATATTACAACTCATCATTCCTTTGCATGTGTACAACAACCTTTGGAGCCAGCCTTATTTATTTATTTTCCCATTTACTTCTCCCAACCCTCTGCTAAAGCACATTATGAAATTATGGAAAAGCCATTTCCAGCCAAAGTTGGCTGGTTGCCATGGGTTACTAGAACCTTGTCTGTACTCAATGTGATTTTGCTGACTGAAGTCATTATAGAAGAGAAGGGCTGAAAAGAGAGGGAAAATGAGTCAGGGGGACCAAATCCCAGCACACTTCCACCCTTGTCTCCTCTAGAGATATGGAGCTCTCTTGATGTGTTGGGATGCTACCTCTGAAACTCAAGTGTCTCATACAGGCCTAGGAAGGAATATGAATGTGTCTGAGGCAAGATCACGGGGGAAAAGGGTTTAAGGAAGTGGTCAGTTAGGTGCCTGGAAAGACATTTCAAATCGTGAGATGACTAAAGAGGTCACAATATGTTGGAAGATAGAAAGCAATTCATTATAGATTCTCTCTCTCTTCCACCTTCTACCCCCCAAGCCTTCGATGATAAATTTAATATTTTAGATTAATAGCAAATCAAAATTGAAAGTCAGTGTAGTTTTCCATTTGATATTTAATTCCTTCCACATCCTCCTGTTTCCAATAAGATCTCATTTAATCTGTATTTGAATTCCTAGACTGACAGGGATCTTTTTCCCTCCTACACACCCAAATGGAAGGTTATTTGCATTAATATTGGTAGTAAGATAAAATATTTATTGGAGATGTGTTGATTTCTGAATTAGTTGCTTTTATTGTTTTTCTTACAATGAATGAATGAAGTTGGTGTATTATATACCTATTATTCAAATGAGAAAACTAAGGCAGGAGGTCACACATCAAGGAAGCAGGGAGATTTGAGTTCAAATCAATATTTTAAGGATTCCAAAGCTCCTGTTCTTTCAACTGTGCTGTTCTGCCTGTTGTGTGCTTTACTCTTCATTTCTCTCTTTTAAGGCATATGTAAATCTGTTATCAGAGTTTCATGTTTTCATTTCTCTTAACTTCCGGGTGACATTCTATATCTTATCCCTTTGTTAATGACTTTAAACTATCATGTCCTGAATTGTTTATTTAGTCTAGGTAGTCTTATCATGTGAAGAAATAATCCCTCTTCTTTTCTCCATATTTTACTTATATTAATCCATTCTAAAGCAAATACCCTTTTGTGGCCTTCACATATATTACATTCCTGAGCCATCTTGAGCCAGCTGAAAGCCCAAGCCTACTATATGCGTATTGAGTTTAATTTATGCTCTCCCCATCCTTTTTAGTTTTGTTAGTGGATAGAGGCAGGTGTTTATATTTCTTTATGTGAAATTTTATCTAATTGGCTAGTTTTATCATTCAAGGTTCTGGAAACCTCCTTAGATATCAATTTTTCATGTAATATATTCAGTTTAACTGATGAACTATGACTTAATCCATGGCATGAATTAAAATGTAATGATAATTATACAGAATGTGGATAAGGCTGGAATGTCACGTCCAGAGAGCTAGACCTGGCAAGAATAATGAATTTCTCTTTCAGATTAGCTAATCAAAGTATATTGGAACAGGACACTTAAGGAAAATGTGTTTTGGGGTAGAGGTTGGCTTAAAATAGCATCAGTTTTTAGACACATGTTTGCTGGTGGTGAGTACAGTAAAAGAAGACGTTCTAGACTCTGAACTACAGCGGCAGACATCAGATACTGTGCAGACACTGACTCTGTTTACACAATGCTAAATGTGTTTCCTAAATTGCTTTTGAAATCAAGTAAACATGAATTCACCTAGCACACAGATATCAAATACCTATCAGGTGGATATTAAGATATATATTTATTTAAAAGCATCTGTTTGTTTTACACATTTTTATCGTGGTTTTTGCTCTGCCCTCGTGGAGCTTACAGAGTAATGAGGGGATAAAAACAAGCCCACACACTGTGATAAGTCTTACAGAGAAACATAATTGGGTTTTTAAAAGAGAAGAGAGTAGGTGGATTAATTTAGATTAATAATTACAGACTGCATTTCTGAAGAAGGAACATTTAAAGTGAG
Organism: Tarsius wallacei; assembly: GCA_963574415.1. Classification (NCBI taxonomy): domain Eukaryota; kingdom Metazoa; phylum Chordata; class Mammalia; order Primates; family Tarsiidae; genus Tarsius; species Tarsius wallacei. The sequence goes on along the minus strand of CAUYQG010064993.1, from coordinate 2,966 downwards.
ACCTGAAGAGTGTATATAGTTTTATTTGGACAAAGAGCAGAAAGAAGGATGTTTCTGGCAGACGGCTTCGTGAAAGAGACTGGAAAATTCAAAGAACTAAAAGAGGACCAAAATAGATGAAGGGCAGTGAGCCAGGAGGCTGGTGAGATGGAAGTTGTGAAATGCAGACAGGGCTAGGTCACCTAGGGCTCTTCCATAAGGAGTTTCGACATTACGCTACGTCTAATGAGAATCTGTAGGAGGGTTTAAGGAAAAGATGTGACTTAATGAGTTTTATGTTTAAAGAAGACAGTTTTGGCTTTGATATAAAAATAAAGCAAGTAAAGAATAAAAATAAGGGGATCAGTTAAGAAGTACTGTAGAGCCAGAGGTCAAGGGAGAGAGGTAGTGACAGTTTGCATTTAAGCAGTGCAGGTGAAAAATGGACAATATTGAGAACTACTTTTCAGGTAGGTTCTATAGGACTTGGTATTGAATTATATGTAGATGATAAGTGAGGGGCATGATAAAAATAATAAAATTACAATAGCCATAGGTGTTTTTCACTCAAGTAATTTATAGCCTTAGTTGGGAGATGATATATATACAAATAACAGAGGTATAAATATAAAGAGGCTTGGATAGCAGAGTTTATGTGGAGAACCTCAAGGAAGGCTTCCTGGAGGTGGTGGTATTTGAAGCACATTTAGATATAGGGCTATATTTTAGGATGCTGAGATGGAAGAAGGGAACATAATTATAATTACTTATATATGTGAGGATGTTCACCTTTATGGATTTTATGCAGTCATGTAATTGTCACAGTATACAGCATGCCTGCAATATGTCAAAAATTTCTTATATTTTAATGCAACATTTACTCATTTTCCAGAAAGGGAAACTTTCAGAGTTTAAGTAAGGTACTCAGTAGTATATAACCTAAATGAATGATGTTGCCTATTTGGAACCTAAATCTGTTAGACTTTAAAATTTTTAAATTCGTGATGGTGGCATTCCCCATAATTTATGCCTTATTTTTTTTCATAGCCCTTACACTATCTAACATACTACAATTTTTTCCTGTTTATTTGCTTTTATTATATGCCTCCCCAACTAGAATATTAAGTCCTGTGAAGGTCAAGATTTTGCTTTTTTATTCACTTCTGGATCCCCAGGATCTGACTGGGGCCTGTACATAGAAGTTTCATAACATGATGAATAAATTTTTTAAAAATTGATTATTTTAAACTTATGTTCGTCCCACTAACCAGGCATTCTATTTAATTCAAATACATCATCTTTTTAATGTTATTAGCCTAGTTTTCCCAACACTATCTATATTTGGTATTATCCTGCTTTTTTTTTATTACCCACCAGTCAGTCAACTGATTATTGATCAATGTGTGGGTCTCCAGGGTGACTATGAAGATATATAAGACAGCCGGTGTCCTTATTGGAGCATATGATATATTTGAAGACACATGATATAATCTTTTGAAACGTTAAGTATTACTAGCACAGTACTATAATCAATATCACAAGACTGCATTAAGACAAAATTGAAGTGCCAAAGAAAACTATAAATATAATAGATGATATGAAAGATAAGAAGAATAGGGAATTATAGATAGTAGAGTTGATCTATTTTGGTTTTATAGAGAAAAAAATTGACTAAGATTTCAAAGATGAGTAGCATTTTCTTAGGCAGAGAGAAGATAATAGGATAAGGCAGGCAAGTGATGAGTAGAAACACACATGCTTGAGCCAACATAAATTGGAGGGACAATGTGTGGAAAGGGCTTACTGGGTTAGAGAAGGAAGAATATGTATTACTGGAATACTATGTCCTTATTCTGAGAACTGGACTTATAAACCTCAGGTTCTTCCTGAAAGAGGAAGTTCCCAGAAAATCTTGAATGAAGTCCTGATTTAGGATAGCATAGAAATTTTACTTTCCAACTACTTTGTAATGGCAAAGTAGGTAAAGACAAATATCTTAACATCACATTTTAAGGAACAAGGGACAGATTTTTATCAAGGAAACTTAAAATCTGTCCTAATAAGACCACCACACAGAGAGGAGTCTGAGGTCTGAATGATCAGTTGAAAATAGAATTGATTTGGACTTTAGGGGACTCTGCTCTCTTGCTACTCTCTAGTGTAAGAGTGAGGACAGATTTGAATGAGAGTTCCTTATTCTGAGGAAAATGCCAGCTGTGCAGGAACTTGTTGAAAAGGGCAGTCTCTAGCATCCGGTGGCCTGAAAATACTTCAGATTTGAGCTACTGAGCGAAAAGCTCCTGGTCCCTTGGCAACTGGAATCAGACATCTATTTCCAAGCAATCTGAGTTTCCAGGGATAGTCCCCAAGCAATTCTATTCATCTCTCTCATCCACTTACTGATGAATTTAGCGTGTAAGTTATATGCTATTGATTTAAAAGAATAAAAATTGATTATTTTATTTATTCAAAAATGTGTATGTTGTACTTCAAAACTTTGTAGTTACTATGTGCCAAGCACTCATCTAGGTACTAAGCACACTCAGTGAACAAGACGGAGCCCCTGCTCAGCACTGATAACAGAGTGGACAGAGAGGGATTAAATGCTCTGTGATGAGGACCTGAGAGGGGCAAGCACTGGACACTGGTAAGGTTGATGAGTGACATTGAAGGGAGGTGACATCTAAACTGCAATATACAGATGAGCTGGAGACAGACACTGGAAGAAAGGGCTTTCCAGATGGAGACATCGGCATGAGCATAGGTCTGGAGGCTAGGAGAAGCAGGGCCCATTCTTATGACTGCATGCATGTAATCCAGTGGGGCAGGAGCATAGAAAAAGATAAAGTAAGCCGGGCTCGGTGGCTCAGCCTGTAATCCCGCGCCTTTGGGAGGCTGAGGTGAGTGGATTGCCTGAGCCCGCGGGTTCGAGACCCGCCTGGGCAAGCAAGACCTCATCTCTACAATAAATCAAAAAAATTAGCCGG